>JAQRGA010001033.1:0-14506 GCA_029237695.1 Conchocele bisecta
ATCGCAGCACGATAGCAGCAGACTAGGTATACAACTATAGTATTTTGTTCGGTATTCAGTTGACCAAAGACTATCGAAGAAGAGATCGGGTGCGGTCGGCAAATTATCGAGTTGATCGAGTAAATGCATCTGATTGGAGTCGTATAATATCGAGTACAGGTCTGTGCAGGTCTAATTGATCGAGTACAGATCGGTAAAAATATGTGACTAGATGTCTTCCCTAGATGTCTTCCCATTGAGCTAGTCCTTGTACACGAGTATACACAAGTTTAACAGAGCGCTACAAGATGTATTTCAGACCGCTTCCAGACCGTCTGGCTTCTCGAGCGCTACACGGATTTTTTTGACATGTCAAAATATATCGTGTTGAAACCCCGACCGCTACCGACCAAGGCAGACCGCTCCAGACCGGGCGGGAACCTCCTGCAGACCGAGGGAGATCATTTCACGACCACATGACCGCATGATCGAGTTTCATCGAGGTACTCAGATCGGCGGTGAGAACGGGCCATTATCTTAGTTGGCCCCGGATTTGGAATTACCTCCCTTATTGCATCGCCGTTTGTCGCCGATATTGCTTTCGAAAATCTACCATATTTTCCGTAAATGACGCCGAATTCACATATAATTCACAACTCGCAGGTTTGGCATGATTTGTGTGGAAAATAGTTCAATGTTATCGAGATCGTTATCGTTATCGGGGAAAGCGGTGATGCGACAAAGGTGATACTTCCAGATCTGGGTCAATTTAGTACCTGCACTTGGTCACGTTTCTAATATAGAGTCGATATATGGCCGTAATTGTAGGTTTAGGTCTAGCATTTGGCCAGTCTATATCCTGCTCCGGAATTTCAGTCTTGCAGCAGGATACATATATATACTGTTTGTTAGTGGCATTACATGTGTTTCACAGATTTAATGACGAACAGTGTAGATCCTGATCAGACTGCGTTAACGCACAGGCTGATCTGGATCTACACTGATCGCAAATACCATCATACCCATTTATCCAGTCACAGACACAATGCCCCATGTGAAAATGACCCCATTGTTGTTTGCAATCGGCAACCACACTTGTTTACATATCCTGATCATGGACGTACACCAGTCTATCGAACTTCTCACACCTCTCCCCGATGCTGTTTGTCACGCCAGGGTGACACTGAGATGAGTTTATTGTTGGGTTGGAACAAAAAAAATGCATAAACCCGAATTTACGACAAATATTATCTAAAAATATACATATACAACTTGTATTATCATTCGTTGTACATGCTCACCATAACCATGCCATATGTGTCTTGAAATTGATATCGATTGTTACCTCTTGTATTCGTTCATGTAACGAACTGAGTGAAATAAAAGGTAACACCAAGCACTTTGTATAAAGAGACAACAAGGTATACAGTTATAATGATGACATATTTACAAATTAGTTTGTCCCCATTTGTACATGTACTTGAACATGTACATGTACTTGTACAGGTAATATATGGAATTTAGTACTAACCCATTGACCCGGCCTTAAATGACCTTAGCTGTTGATAGGCCGTTAAACCCCAACAAACAAACAAACAAACAAACAAACAAACAAACAAACAAACAAACAAACAAACAAACAAACAAACAAGCAAGCAAGCAAACAAACAAACAAACAAACAAACAACAAACAAACAAACAAACAAAAACAAACAAACAAACAAACGAGTTTGTACACAAAATGTATGTTCAAGACAGTATGGTCATCGTCCTGTCGAGGGTAGACAGCAACCTAGGCACAGTCACGATTCTGGAACAGGTAAGTATCGTATAGTATATATATATATATACATACATGTATAACGTTCAAGATATGAACTGAGATTATCTGACAACTAAATCAGGACTCCGTCATGTTGACGGTGACGTTATATGACGTCGTTCAGATTTGTTAACGATCACTTATAGGCGGAGGTGGTTGTTACGTCATTTCTTCTATGGATGGACGTCCTTAGAGTTACATCTCGTTCTTAGACTGGACGGCGTCACCTCAAAAATAGCCCCGCTCAGTACGCGTCGTCCTGGTCCACACAGAGCAGAGTCTCCACTGATACACGGAATCGTGTTGTGGACACCAGAATCGGATTGATTCACCGTACTGGCTCTACGCTATGTCACCAAAGTGAAGTGCCGTCACTGGCTGCGACTACAAAACACCAACGGTATTGTTACCAACGTGTAACGTGTTATAGTCTCCATAATAGTCACAGCAATGCACATGAAATCATTATTTTCATTGCATGGCAATACTAATCAACCAAATGAACAAACGTTAAAACAATTTATAGAAACTTACTCATTTCTGTTTCAGTCTCCATCATCCTCGTGTCCAGTCTATGGTCAACTGCCACACACAGACAGCTGCAGAGGAGATACAGGGTGAACGGTAAGTCACATACCGGGGGCCCGTTTCACTAAACTTCGTACGATTAAGAAGTTCGTAATGCTTTAATTTTAGAATAACATTTATACCGACAACCGATGTTGAAAAATCTTTAATGGACATTTTCAAATGTAATGATGTGTGCATGTAGGTGCAAAATGGTATGATTAGTTAATCACGTTAATGTGAGAAACAAATACATATTTTTTTTAGTACGAACAGTTGTATCAAACAGTTGTATCGTTTGAGGTTTAGTGAAATGGGCCCTAGGGATGTAGTACATTGGTGGATGTTGCTGTGGAGCCCCCGCTGTTCGACTGGGGCCCGTTTCACACTAGTAGACGTTGTAACGATTAATAAGTTTTTCATGAAAAACAAACATTTTATTTACAAAGATATTTGCTCCGAAAACCAAGGTTGGCAAACAAATAATGCACTTACGAACATGTTGGTCATGCGAAACGGCCAGCCTCACAGCTACACGGTACTCGCACTAATCTTAGTCTGGCAGCCAAAAGCCGATTATGGGCTTCACCTTGTTTTGAATAACATAGTTTCTTTATTACTGATTTTTAATCTCTAGACCTTCTAGTTTTGCAATTCGACTGATAACAACCTGTCCTCCTTGAACGTTTTGAAAAATCTACATACATTTATGATGGCTGCCAAATATATATATTGTGCCATATAATTGCAGTGTAAGTCAGTATAATGAATGTATGTAACATGTTGACACACATGGGCAACTTTAAAATTCAATTCCTTAAAACTGCATATGGGAAAAATCAAGGTGGCCGCCAAAGTTAACTATTTTACATAATTTCACTGGTTCGTCATATCAACGAGTTTTCTAATTATATGGATATTGAAACAATGAATGTGTGTTTTTTTATCTTTGATGTGAAATTATATAATAATCGAAATAGCAGAAATCCAAGATGGCCGTCAAATGTGAACATATTACAATATACGCGCTACCGTATCTTGAAATAAGAAACAATGTATAATTGAGTAGTATACACATTGGAGATTCTAGACCACTTACCCCATGGAGACTGTCAAACACCCATGCGCGGGCCCAACGCAATGATAACCATAACACAATACGCCAGTACCCTTTCCCAGTCGCTTGCTCAGATAAAGAATGCAACGGAGAGCCATCGGTAAACCCGCGAGGCGAGTACACGAGGCGAGCCCACACAACCCCGGCCACAACAGAGAGTCGCGAGGGCGCCGGAACTCCGGAGGGGGGTCTTTTTCTTCTAGCCGGAGCACCGGGGGGGGGGGGGTATTTTTTTCCCGTATACATCTCTCACCCACCTTAATTGTACAATCATACGGACGAACATATTTACTTTCATGTTTCAATAAGAAAGCAACAAATACGCCTGGTCACTTATTTAGTTTAGTGTATTCCAACTGAGCAAGTGTGCACACTTACGCATTACGTCTAACACCTCTATGTCATAGTTAGATTTTATATTTGAGAGATTCCCCCAATGACTCAACGGAGAACGTTCGAGAAAGAACAGGTTCCCCGTTGGCATAAGCAGGGAACCAATCTTTAAGCGTCTATATTTACGGTCACACCAAATTTACGGACGGAATGCCTATATCGGGGAACCCAAACAAAAAATAGGCTGGTCATATCTAACCGGGCCACCTTTACGTTTGTCTCTATCAGCAGACGACAATGTTCATCTGCGCGTAGCGACTACATGATAACTTCCGGGTGCACACAAATCTTTAGCGGTGTGTGTATGCTAATGATACGTATGGCGGGCGGTGGCTGACATAATCACGGTTGTGTACGTGGAACTTGCCCGAAAGTTGTATGCTTCGTAAGGTGGCGCCGACGGAGCCGCCGGGCAGTATTACGGGGGGGGGGGGGTTGCTGCTGAAGACACGCGAACAAGCATATTACGTCCCGATGCGGACGAGGAGAGTCCTTTTTTCCGGCGGTTCGCCCCTCCATGACGAGTTGTTTACGTCTTCGTCTGTGAGAATTTGTGGTCGGGCCATGGACCGAATCGCACCCTTTAACTCCTGGTACCTGGCCATCTCTTCGACGACCAGTTTGAACTCACTATCTGATTTATCGTTGTCGGCTATCGCTTTCGACACGATAACGTCGATACTGTTTTTCTTAGACCTCGCGAGAACTGCTATTCGGTCGTCCTTGCGACTCTTGGCCTCGAGCTTGCTGGCCACCAGTCTGCTCGTCATGTAAAGTTGACCTGCCCCCGCCGCGACCGCACTCAAGGCCACCGCGATCGGCGCCGCAACGACTGTTGACAATAAAGACACACTCTTCATCCCGCTCACAACGGAAGCTGAGGCTAGCGTGGTGTTCACCCCCTGGACGACTTTGACCGCCCGCCTATATTTTTTGCATGACCCGTCCGCGTCTCTCCCTCATGCTGGAGAATCTGTTGTATCTCGACAATCCTGGTCATCCTAAAAGATGTCGAGTCAGCCGCCCCGGACGGCAGCTCAGGATATAGTTTTTCGGCATTCATCATAAATCTAGCTCGATTAACAGTGTCACTGTAGTGGAGGAGGTCGATTGGTCTGCGACTTTTGTAACGAAGTTAATAACACCCCGGTTGTAACTTTAATGGGTGTGTCGTCGAATATCGTAAACCATGACCTCTGCCCTTCGTGCTTGGTGACGCCAGACTTTTGCTCTACCCCGTTCAGGACGAGATTCACTCGGAGTTCGGTAGTAGCGTGTTCCTTAAAGTTTACCGAGCGACCGACATTCGTATAACCGTCCCGGACGCTGCCATGGTTTATTCCGTATCTATTTTGCTCGCGTTGGAGCCAAATGAATATTCATTGGTCCCCCGCGTGCAGTGCGCCCCGCTCCTCGGCACAAACTGTTATGACGGGATTTAATCGCTTTATGTGCGCACGCACCGTAGCCGCCTCTTTGTGTGCATGCGCTGCCCTCCCCTCTATCCTTCTCATTGCCGCCCCATCATTGATGTCTGTGCCCGCGTCCTGTTCTGCTCTTGCGCTAGAACTGCATGGTCCGCATATGCTCATGATACTCCTTATCGGTTAATCGTTATGGCTTATTTCGAGAACGGCTTAAATCGGGTACTAGTAATCGTTCTTTAATTATTGTGCTTGATCATCTAGAATAGAGATCTTCAATTCGTGGGTGTGTCCCGATTCCAAACGTTTCATCTCGGGGTTTGGGAAGTCTAAGGTCAGAGTTTCATCTTAGAAAAGGTCGCTGGCGTGCACAATGTTAATGAGAGTACTGCCTCGCCCCCCCCCCCCCCCCCCCCCCCGTGTAACGCGTTGTATGATGTTGTCAGTTGATCCAGTTGCACCCTGAGTGTTTTCGTGAAGGTGAAACCCACGGGGCCGTCGCCGACGTGCTCGCCTGGCTCAAACCATCCCCTATTGTCGTAAAACCGATCAGCACAGCCAACGCCGGGGTGACCCATACCCGGTTGGCGGACTCGACGGTAAAGGTCGCGAGTCCGGTGGCTTTAGAGATTGCGAGGCTGGCTAGGCATTCAAGCTCCGACGCGAGAAAAGCTTCGAGGGCTCTAAAACTCCAAAGACCCGGGGTCAGCTTTACGCCTACTAGGGGGCCGTTATCAATGTAGCCGAGCCGTTCGTTCATCCCCACGTTTCGCCTCCGACCGGGAAGGCGATTGATCTGAGGCCGGCGCGGCGTCCCCAGCTGGTGCATCCTGCTATCTAAGTTCGCAGCTCCACTGCTGCCCCAGCTGGGACAGGCTTTCAAACCAACTTCCCCGGTATCTTTGAAAACTATAGGCTGCTCAAGATCCATACTAACGATACCGTGAACGGGTGGAAAACGACACCGATGCAGTTTTGGCAGAATCAGATCAACTTCGCCGTATAGTGTGCAACAGTCAGATGCGGGGTTTCCTCTCAGGACCATATGGCAGCGGAGGATTCCTTCCTGAGGGCGGTCTACGACTTTCACGTGTACTACATTATTATGTGGCTTCTCAAAGAACAGGAAATCTCTCTACCGCAGGACGACGGCTGGAATCCCATTTAAAACGCCTTCGATCGTAGGGCGCTTGAAATACTTTGTAACGCATTTGGGGTCTCAAAAGACACTGACTGGCGCCAGAAAGCATTTCCGATCAGCACTGGCCTTGGGGACGTTCTCATTCAGGGCCACGGGGTTTGGACGTGGATGGAATTTAGGCACGATCACTCCGGCGACCACATCGCCAGTCAGAACGCCGGGAATTTTGAAAACCTTCGGGCCGGAAGTGTCCGGCGGCCGGTACTGCGGGGTCTCATCCTGCGATTGGCTACTACTTCCAAAACCGGAACGTGAACGCGGAGGTCATTGAGCGCACCGCCGTGCTGGCGTATGGAATCGACACCGATTTCATAAAACAGCAAGCCTCAGCGCAAAGTGCAATAGCGATTGGCCATCTTCGTCTATCGCATTTTCGAATAGCGTCGGTGGCGACGCGCGGGATCTCGCTAAGCTCGAACATTTCTATTTCGTCGGCCGTCTTCGCCATCGTTTTGTCGGTAGACTGGAGGGCGAATTCCATTTTTTGAGCCGCCTGCGACGGGTCCTCGATCGCTCCAAGGGCTCGAGCGATGAGTACTCCATATTTGTTCACGGAGGAGGCGCTGAGGAACCGGCAGGGTTGTTCTTGAACGTCATCAACTGCCAGTTCTTGTCCCATTTTACCCACAGGTCTCATATTTTAGTGCTGCGGAACTCCAACGTGGCATTGATGCCGTACTTGGACACCTCACTCTCCCACCGTTTCACCAGGGACTCCGTTTCCCCGGGAGGCGTCAGATCATCCTTGGCGATCCCTGCAGGAATCTTGGCACCGCCTCGGGTGGGGCACATATCGTGAACATCGCCCGCGGCAGAAGTTCCGAAGGACGTTTCGTCATCATCGAAGTAATCGCCATGGTCGTCCGTAGTGCGATCAAAATCGTCCATGTTAATGTCGTGACTAGCCATCGTTTCGTTATATCGTATCGATGTATCTTTCCGATAATTGATGTATTCAACAGAAAACCCGGCGGGTTCAATAGTACTATTAATACGAAGTAAAAAAAGATGTCTTCGAGTCAATACGGGCGCAAACTCAATCCATACCGCTAACTGCAGGAGCCCTTCGGGGCAAAAGGCGTGAGACAGAGCGTGGTCATTACGAAGAACCCCTGGACGATATACGTTATGACCGAGTTCATCGCCATCGCAAGATGACGAAACACAAAAGCGAGACATTGTTGAATATTAATATCAACGTCCCCGCCCGCTCGATGAAAGGCATACTGATGCTGTTCGAGGAGGCCCGGTTCGCGCTCTGGGTTAGAAAAACCGACAGCTTTTATAACCCCAAAATCACAAAGGTCGAGGTGACCTTTGAGGGGGTCCCCAACCAGCTCTACAGCCAAGGCCTACGCACCTATGAGCAGTGGGATGAAGCCAAAAAGCAGTTTGCTGCCGGCTCTAAGGGCGCCCCAGAGGTTGCGGCAGTGACCTGCAGCTCTAGGACGTCTCTCTCGCAGAGTTCATGACTTCGAGTTACGCGCTATTGCTACACATGCGAACCAGCGACGACGACCAACTGCATGGTAGTGGGCGCCGAGTGGAGAACGCGAGCGACGGTGTGACGATCCATATAGCCAAAGAGGCAGATGGAGCTGACGCATTAAACGTTTACCTATATATCATCACAGACGCGTAACTCAACATCGAAGATGGCAGTTTCGTCTCAGCTTTATACTAAAATTTAAAAAAGTCCCGGATTTTAAGGATCATTTGCCGAAGAATGCGCACTCCGCCATAATATGTGGGCAGACTGGATGCGGAATAATGGTCTTCATCCTGGACTTGCTCGAGAGCCCCTACCGCTATGGCTTTCGACACATTGTGATTATATGTCCTACTGTTCGGCAAAACAAGACTTATCAGCAGCGCCCGTGGATCTGGGCTGACCGTGAGGCCTACGCAATTGACCCCAGTGACAGGCTCCATAATTACCTGCTGGCCTTCTACCAACTATTTCATGGTAGGCCCACCCTGTACGTGATTGACGACTGCTCAGCCAAGGCGGCGATGACCAAAACGAAGGACATACTCTCCAATCTCGCATTTTCGGGCCGGCATGCGGAGCAAAGCGTATGGATCTCCACTTAGAGGTACAACGCCATCCTCAAGGATCTGCGCGAGCAAACGAAATGGGTCGCCCTCTTTCACTGAAAGGACCGAGACTCCTTCGATGATTTCCTTCGAGAGAACAACGTTATCCCAACGTGTGAGGAGCGGCTGGAGGTTCGAAATATGCTTTCAGAAACTAAGCAATCCAAGCTTCTGTTAAAGACTGATCAACCAACTGTTTACAGTGCTAAACTTAGCTTGTATTAAACGTAGCAAACCTCGCGATAAACGCTGCGAAGCTTGTGATAAACACTGTTTAGCTCTTTAACCGTGGCGGCTAAAAATGTGGTAATCAATGTGTTGCTTCACTGCCAGCTTTGCTGCGAGCATAACAGTGATCATAATGTTCGGGTGGTGCGCTTGGCAATATCTTAGACTTACGAGGCGAGTCAGAATAGCACTCCTTAAGCTAAAGCGTACAATTAAATGAGATGAACTTCTCGATCGGCTACTTGAAGAAACAGTCGGCACGACAGAAACAGCTGGAACTGTCGGAACGACTGTCGAAAGATCTGCAACTGTCGGATCGACAGTCGGCACCACTGCCTGCACGACAGAAACTGTTGGAACAGCTGAAACAGCAATTGGCACGACAGAAACAGCGACTTCGCAGCGGCGCCAACGACTCACTGCACCGGATGCAGGGGGGCATGCCGAGCAGTATGTGGGGCGACGTCTCACTGCCGTCCAGGTTGATAATATGCCAGACGGAGATTGAGAAATGATATTCCCGATACGAATCGATGCCCGGCGCGGTGATGACAAAAACCCTAGGGGCGGCAGCCATTCAGCTCTACGAAGCAGCATCAAGCACGTTTCTGCCGATCCAGAATCAATCGGGATTGGTCGACGACCTCGAGGCGGACCCATTTATTTGGACATGAGCTAAGATCAGCTTGCTGCGTAATTTACGACAAGTTTTGCATGTTCTTAGCACCTCAATCGCGATACAAAAAGACAGGCAGCGGGGCGGAAATGGTCCGCTGCCCGGAAAGATAATCAAGATAAAATACTTGCATTCGAGAGGTCAAACAGTCGTTAGTTGTTCCTTCGGAAGAACGCTCGAAGGCAGTTCCTTTGGAAGAACGTCCGAAGGCAGTTCTTCTGTAGGCAGTTTCTTCGGAACGGGCGCCGACCTGGATCATCCCGTGGGTTGATGGTGGGCTCGTAGTTGCAGGTGCTCTATGGGTGTTCCGAAGGAACTGCCTTTTGCGACAACCAGCTTCGGTTCCTTCGGGACTTGTGCTTTCGAAGCCGATTGCGCCCCATTTAAATACTTCTTGCGATCCTTTTAATATGCAGTAACTGTCATACGACAGTGGCTGAATACGATGGTAAAATGACAGTGAATGCGGTATATCATGCCGTGGTTATATCGAGCCTCAGTATCTGGTTTGCTCGACTATCAAAGATGGCATTCGGGGGGGGGGGGCCGCACCCAAGTTGGACATGATGGCGAGACGCGTAGGTCTCTTGACCTTAGATGTAGCGGCCCCAGTTGGGACCCGAGATTATCTAGTTAAAGCTGGAAGGCCTTGTCTAGCTCCGCGTTGATCTCACAAACCTGTAGGAGAGCCTCCTGTTTGTGGCGGAGCACAGGTTCTGTGTATTCCTCACTACCACCTGGCTTGTCTTTTCGAAGCTACAGTTTTAAGGCAAGCTGAAACTTGACTCCGTTGAGAGCCTGGATCTCTTCGATTAGTTTCTGGTGAATCTGGGGGCGCACTCCCTCCAGGAAGGCTCTTGGGTCTGCGGCAAGGGAGTGCTCCTGGGGGACATCCATCTGCCAGCCCCTCAGAAACTTCCCTATCACCCAGGGGGCCTGCCTGAAGACAAGCTAATCCGTATTTGTGTTGCTCTGCAGCTCGAACAGATCTGCTGGTAGTCTTGCGTTGTTCGGATTGATTTCTGAGGGGGGAAGGGGTAAATCTCCTTCTGAATGGCCTTCCGTTTCTTCCGAGGTTTCAGGGGAGGCCGATAGCTGTTTGGAAGCAGGGGCTTTAGTAGAGGCCTCTTCACCTCTTCCGGGATGGCCTCGTCCATGATGTTCTTGACAACGTCATGGAGAGTTTCGGGTGCCGGCAAATCCGCGAGCAGCTGCTCAATGAATTCATCCATAGTAGCCATGCTGGGTGGGGTATACTATGCGCAGTACTATCGCATTAATTTGGGGGTATATTAAGCGCAGTACTATTATCTAATTGGGCGTTCGAACCGCAATAAATGTGGGGTATACTAAGTGCAGTACTATCTCTAATTGGGTTTTCGAACCACAATAAGTTCGTTCATAGCCAATGCAAACTGCCTCCTGTCCCTCTTCTCTACAGCAGACAGCCTGGTGTGAATAGTTTCTCT
This sequence comes from Conchocele bisecta, assembly GCA_029237695.1. NCBI lineage: Eukaryota > Metazoa > Mollusca > Bivalvia > Lucinida > Thyasiridae > Conchocele > Conchocele bisecta. Next base: position 10,974 of record JAQRGA010001033.1, read on the forward strand.
ACCACAATTCAGGTACAGGAAAACCCGGCTCTGCACCCCCTTGCAACAAGAACGACAAGGCACGGCAACCGCGCTGCCCTTCCTAATCTTCGCCAAGTGTACCTTACAGTAGGTTGATGTGCAAGACTTCCCGCAGATATCCGTTTCACCCACCTTAATCCACGCTCAGAGGTTGTAACCCTTCATCATGCAAGGTAGATACCTGAGCTATATCGTACCAGTACACATCTCTCTAAATGATTGATTCGACTTGCGACTTTTTCGGACACCAAAAAGTGACGACTGTTCCACTTGCGGCTCTCTTTTGGGGCCGGGGATGCGGGCTCGCCTCGTGGACTCGCCTCGTGGATTTACCGCTGGCTCTCCGTTGTATTGTTTCTCCGAGCAAGCGACTGGGAAATGGGACTGGCGTATTGCGTTATGGTCATCATTGCGTTGGGCCCGTACATGGGGGTGGTGCGCACTCCAGGGGGTAAGTGGTCTAGAACCCCCAATGTCAACTAATTGCACTCGGACCCCATATCAGAGCAAATGAGTATACCTATATAAATATATGTATTTGATGAATTCATTACCTTCGGTATGCAATTAGATCTTTTTTTCAATAGCAATTGTTCAAGATGGCCGTCAAATATCAGGAAATAGCCTGATAATCAATTCGTGTAGTAAATAGCTTATTACCAGTTGTGACACTACTAAATACTATTGCTAAGAATAGCTATTATAGCACTTGTAGACAGCAATACACATAGTACATAACGATATATACAACGAGACAACTTTGAAGGTACCATAATATGGATATGAAGCGAGCAATAATAAATACATTTTATAGACTAATACGGAAATGACAACACTGTAACTGTCGTCGCTTTTTGTGTCACCATATATCCTTTTTTTCTGATAATTATATTTACAATAGTAGCGTTCAATTCATGTATACTGTGATTTTCGTTGGGATTATTTTCTCTTTTTCTCACATTATATTAAATATTTGTTTGCCTTGTACGTTGCTTTCATTTTGAGACATGTTAACGAGGCATGTGTGAAGCTTTCTGCGGTTTAATCACCAAATGGAACTGTTTTGTTCCCTACTCATTCAAAAGCGGCCTCTTTGTTGTCATGCTAACTAATGCGCCATGAGACGAAGTTGTTTCTAAGGTCGTAGATACGGTATTCTTTGAAGGCATGTGCATACGAGTTTAATTGACTCACTGCTAATAATTCATAAATGTTTGCTGTTTCTTACTTATGCTTAGTTATTTGTAGAAAGTATCTCATTAATATTTTGTCAATTTATCAAAGATTAGAATACATATGTAAAACATGTTACGTTTGGCGGATAAGTCAGGTAAATTCACTTTGCACTCTTAAAGTATGTCAATAGCTCACGTGGACGCAACTATATGGCACAATATAATAACGCACAATGATTACAGAGTGTCATCAGTTGGATTATTGATGTGGATGGTTTGGGCAAGCACAATCGCCAATAAAATAACTATGTTATTTAAATCAAGGTTAAGCTCCGCATAACTGGATCAAGTCACTTTGAATTGACAATTTATTTATTTTTTGGAATGATGAAAAGACATTTATTTCATATTCTCACAACAAATAAAAAACGCTAGCGATGGTGTGGATCATTAGTTTCGGTTGTTATTATTACGGAACTAAAGTCGATTCTCCTTTATTATGAAACAACACTTCATGTGTTAATTCTGGAGATATTGAGTCCAACTGCAAAATATAAATGTGGCTGTGACTGAAGAAATATTCACCATTCCATCCGTCATGCGTTTAACAAGCAATATAGATCGATTACAGGGTATAGGACTGTGCTGTGTGCTCATGAGCTACACTGGTCGCAAATCGCATAACCCCCATGTCTCCAGTCACAGCCACACGTATGTTTGTAATCACAAGTGACGTTGTTGCAGATGATGGCAGTATATCGCGCACGGCCGACGAAGGACAAACCTTTGACGAAGGATTTGAGACGGGTATACATACACCATTTTGTGTTACTTTATTACACCGCCAGTACTCGTTGCCTATTGTTATGTAACTGTCCTGGTGCCACTGTTAAAATTGTTTTGATCTCCTAATTAGGAGATACTAACTCCTAATTATGAGAGAGTAAGTCCTAATTAGGAGATACTAACTCATAATTAGGAGATAATATCTCTTAATTATGAGGTACCTATCTCATAATTAGGAGATAAATATATTTTAGCATTGGCACCTGGACGCTTCCATATATTGTTCTAGGTGGTACGAGGTGATTGTCTTTTCGAATATACAAATACGCGATAGAAGAAGCTGGATTGTATCACAACCTACTCATTGGTGGAATGCCTAACAATGCAGATCGCGATTAACTGTGCGGATGCAAGCGCTGATCTGGATCTACATGTACACTGGCCGCAGTTTCATAAGCCCCATTTTCCCAGTAACAATTACATTATAGAAACTTAAACTAAAGTAACAAGTATCTGGCATGGCTGATTTTGCCGATATTGAACAATGATTTTTTTGGTGTTTTTTTTCATTAAATTTTATTCACGTTTAAATACAACATGTACAATCATATTTGTTCACATGCATACAAAACAGAAAACATTTGACATTACATGAAGTACATGGTGAATTTTCGAGTGATATATTTTTAAGAGAAATAGTCAGAAAAATATAGTAGAATGAAAGGAAATAAAGATATCCCTCCCCTATGTTAATACCTGGTACACAATTCAGATACACTGAGCATGATTACTATATTACATGAGTGTTTAAAACAATTTACTTGGTTGTTATATGGTGCTATACACATATTAATTGTCAAACCTGCCCCACTTAATATTATGTTGTTATTGTATTTGTGTTAATGGCTATTTCTTCTTCAAAGGCTATTCTGTACTTCAAATAGTTTAAAAAGTGTTGAAATTCTATGTCACGATGTTCATAATTGCATTTAATAATGAATCATTTTGCCAATATAATGATAAAATTAAATTGTTGTGTCAACTGCGATTTGTCATTAAGTCCTAGAGAGATGATCTAAAAATTCACTGTATAATTCACGTCTTTACTGTTTAAAAACGGTCTAAGCTGTGACCAAAAGTGTTGCACATGTGTACATTCCCAAAATAAATGTTTTATATTTTCAGTATACATAGAACAACAATCGCATAGGCTGCTACTTACGAAATTACAACGATAAAGCAATGTATTTGTCCCCAGAATTCGCATTATATATTTACACTGAAAATTCCGAAGTGTTGAGTCTATTGTATATGCTAACGGTAATATGTAAATCTGCTGCCAGCATAAATAAGAGTCTGGAAATTCAATTGTCCATTTTCTTCAGATTTTATTATTTCTACTTTTTTCCCGGTTTATTTGTGATATATATCGTAGTTTGTTAACACCACATTTCCATTTATGTATTTTTGATATTAGGGCTTCAGAGTTACAGGGAATGTTAATTCGTGCTATGCTTATTTTTTCACTCCATACTGAACTTATGCTGTTTA
>JAQRGA010001036.1:0-14680 GCA_029237695.1 Conchocele bisecta
TTGAGTATGCGCTTCTGGTGCTAGCCAGCTTTTATATATGACTGATATGTTTAAAATAAAAAACTCTTAAATAGCACAAAATAAATTTTATTTATTATAAAACCTTTTCGGTCTGGTAAATTTTTGCCCGGTCTGGTAAAGATTTCAAGTTCTCCAGACCGCATGTCCTGCAATTTTTTTGCATTTTCGCGAAGACTGTAACAGCATATACTTTTGTTTAGAAATAAGGAATATTGTGAAAGAAATAAGTAAATGTTGGTATTTGCTAAATTAATACAGCTGGCTTGAAAGTGGTTAAGTATTCAACCTGGGTCCGAAGACTAATCTTATGACCCAGTGTTCACGAACCTGTGTCCTTCGCCGATGAAATATACATAGTCTCCACTAACATCGATTGCGATTGGTCTGTCGTGGCCAGAGTGAATCGTCACGGTAGAAAAACTATCGATATTCACTCTATCGATTTTATCCAGCTCGCTATCGCACCAGTATAGGCTGTAACCTGGATATAAAGATAAGAGCTTTGTCTGTTCCACGTTTTGCTGCCCACGAACTTTTGGCTATTAAACGCATTAAATCTTAAAAATATTTGAATGTAAGTACTTTTTCATCAATAACAAAATGGTCACCCTCCCCAAATAAAAATAGTTGATGAAATTCAACCAAATATTGATTTTATTGCGAAAATAAAAACAATTTTCCTATGGAAATTTAACATGGGGGCTAAAAAATTGATATTTATTAAATAATTTTGGAATATGTTGACCGATTTACAGACTCTAACTTTTGTTTTCTTAGTTACATTATTTCTAAGATATCTAGCCAGGTTTCGGAGTCAATTGCCAAAATCTTTCGTTTTTCGACTCTTCATGATGCTCCTTCAGTTTCTTTTTCCCCATGTTAAATTCCCATAGGAAACTTGTTTTTTTTTTCGCAATAAAATCAATATTTGATGGAATTTCATCAAATAGTTTTTTGGGGGAGGGTGACGTTTTTTGCTATTGACGAAAAGTACTTAACATTAAATATTTTATAGATTTAATGTGTTTAATAGCCAAAATTTCGTCGGCATAAAAACGTGGAACAGACAGTAGAGTCTTTTGAATTAATAACTGGAATTTTAAAGCTGTCAAGTACATGTATGTCGGCTTTCGCGATAGCCCGAACATTCTGATCAGATAAATAGGTGAGGCTAGCAAAATCGTAGGAATATGGAGGCTCGCACCGCAATTCCGTTTTCAAGAGGAGCCTCTGGATTCCTACTTATCACTAAAACGCGTAGTACTTGTGCTTTGTAATAGTTTATAATTCGTTGTAACGTTATATCTGCTGCTGTAGGGCAAGTCGATACCATGTCTGACTTCTGAGGATAAATGTGCCGATATTTTTAAAATCACAGAAATCTAGATGTGCATGTGTTATTGGCTACCTAGAGTGCACAGTTATACACTATTGCCTGTACACAGAGGACATAGTATGCATAGTGTATTGAATGCGATAACGAATTTCTATTTTTTATGGACTTGCGCTGTGACCATAACATGTGTTACTAGTAGAATATACGTACGTTGTAGTTACTATTATCAATATCTCGATGATAGAATATGTTGTTACCACTCATTTGAACCGTCTTGATGAGACGGTTCAACTGAGTGGTAACACCATTACATTTGGTGAATATTAAGACGGTTCAACTGAGTGGTAACAGCATATACTTGATAAAACAATAATAAAATATGAGATTTTCCTCCATCTTCAGTATGAAATGGGGAGATTTAACCGAATGCGACCAGATACTAGAAACAAGAATATTCGTGTATGTACGATACCATCGTCCGTGTTACTGAAGTCGACAGCTATATCACGTGGAGACTTTATCCCGCTTTCATCACTGACCACTCCCTTGACCAGCGATCCATCCATATTCGCCTTCATTATTCTGGTAGCTGAACCTGTCTCGATCCAGACCATTATTCTGAAATACATGTATTTATGAAATACAAACATCTTTAGTTTTATTATACAACCTATAAATAATCCCATTCTCATTGGTTCAAACAAATATTTCTACCGCGGTACCGGTGCATGAAACACATTATTAACAAGCGAGATATATCCGTGTCTGCGATTGGTCAGATACTGGTCAAATGATCTTCGATATTATACAATGATTGTCTTTGGAGGAGGTGTACACGAGATTTACGGACCTCCGTAAATCTCGTGTACCCTGACTCGAAAGACAATAATTATTTTATTATATGACTTATTGTTTTGCTGAAACCCGACTCACATTTATGTACAAGTTTGCTTCAGTTTGCATCCATTGTTGCTGTTTTGCTGTCAAGTGCGAAGTACATTTGTAAGCTTGTTGCTGATTGAATGTTACTATTTGCGTAGTTTTGTTCAATTGGCTCTTCGTTTAACCGAGTCATGTTTCCGTTGCGTGATCAGTGACTCGCGCATCCAGGTCACATCTCGTGCACACCAACTGAAAAGTGACCTTCGAAAAGGTTATATTCACCTCGGCCTTCGGCCACGGTGAATATGACTTTTTGAAGGTCCGTAAATCTCGTGCACACCGACTCAAAAGACGATAATTAGTTTAGTATATGACTTATGGTTTTGCGTCCTCGTTCGATTTCACGTTTATCGGGTTGATAAAACCACGTATGGACCTCACAACAACGCGATCATTGTATATATGTATAATGTAGCTGTGAAGGGAGAAACTTTTGGCTATTAAACACATTCAATCTAAAAAATATTTAAATGTAAGTACTTTTTCAACAAAAAAGTCACCCTGCCCAAAAAATATTTATTTGAAGAAAGTTCATCAAATATTTAGTTTCTTGCGAAAAACGAAAACACTTTTCCTATGGGAATTTAACATGGGGGCTAAAATATATGTTTTAATACTTTTTAATTTGTGGACCGATTTTCAAAATGTAACTTGATTTCTTAGTTACATCATTTCCAAACTATCTAGCCATATTTCGGAGTCAATGTCTTTTTTTTGCAATAAAATCATCAAATAATTTTTTTTTGGCGAGGTGACCTTTCAGGTATTGATGAAAAAGTACTTTCATTTAAATATATTTTAGATTGAATGTGTTTAATCGCCAAAGTTTCGACGGCAGAAAATGTGGAACAGACAGTAGAGTCAGAAATACGATACCACAACTTCTATTTCATAACTTTCTAGCCATATCTGAGACGCAATGCCTTTAATACATACTGCATTTGATAACATTTACCGAACCAAACCGAAGCAAGCCAAATATACGTGAAATAAACTTACCCTTCCGCCGGAATAACCTCGATCTGTCCGGGAGTGCCGATAATATCAGATCCACTCAGTAACGTCACTACTTTCCGCTCAGATGACACAAACAGCTTGATACTTGTTGCCATGGTAACGTAGATATTTCCGCTGGTTGTGTCGACGGCAACTCTGGAGGTATTCACCACGTCTGTTGGCGAAAATTTGGAACATTAACGCTGACAATATTCAGTTAAATGTTATCTTCTGCTGTTTATTTTGCATTTTCATACTTTATTGATGAAAACCTTTTTTTGTCATTCGATATTTTATTTCTCAATACTTTACAGAACAAAACTAAAATTATACAATTACATATATGAGCATGGCATGACAAATGTTTATAGTACATCTACAACAAAAACAATATATTCAGCATGTGTGGCCGCGATTGGAGTAAAATGGTTTATGGGAGTTTGGAAACAAAACCATTTGAATTCGCTAACGCATCCCTGTAGTTTACTAGTAATCATGGCAGATATAGTACAGTGTAGCCTCTCTACAACGGCCATCCATGGGAAGACGCAAAACTGACTGTTGTAGAGATGTGGCTGCTGTAGGGAGGTTAATGCCGAATTAAATGTTGTTTTCTGCTGTTCATTTATTTTCTTCGATTATTCGCATAAAAAAACATGCTTTGACAGCATTTTAGTATCATTTCCAATGGAAATGATTCTAAAGTGCTGTCAATCCATGTTTTATTGAGAAAGAAGTCAACACATATAGCAACAACAGGCGACAACTGTATCTTGAGGACATGATGGATGTTTAAATTGTCTGAATGGCTAAACAACGTAGTCCCTACTCAGGCTTGGCGGATGCGCAGGGTGATCTGGGGCTACACTGGTTATATACCTCATAAGCGCTATTTCTCCAACCACATCCACACATATAGAATTATGAGAAAAATGGTGGGGGGAGAAAAAAATAAATGATAAGAGAACAAAATACTAAAATAACTGCTACGTACATATAAATAAGAAGACTGAGATGGATGTCTCAGCTGAAGTGAAATATGTATACCGGTAAGATAGATAAAATAGAAGGAATTAATAAATTTCCAGACCGTGATAGTCAAGTTTTACATACATGTATGATCTGCCCTTGCACTTGATGCCGCCCCATGTCACGCGATGCTACGATTTAACATAAGGCTAAGCATTTTTTTAATTTAGACGGTCCTGCTTAAACACAGCCACATATGTATGTATATATACGTACATGTATATAGAGATGCAGAGCCTCGTCCATCCCGTTTCCCAAGCCTTACCAGATATGTTTTCCTATTCACGGCACTAACCTACTATTCTCTATGTTTTGGCCAGCGCTACTGGGCAGAACGACATAATGGGTTATAATATATTTTTCGATACTATTAAATTTTATCAATATTTAAGAGTGAGTCTTCTTTTTATTTCGTAAAATTTGGCCCAATATCGATTTTATTGCGAAAGAAAAATGTCTTTAACATGGGGACATGTTTCTAATGTCAGTAACAGTGGTCCGATTTTCTTAGTTACATCATTTCCAAGCTATCTAGCGAGGTTTCAGAGTCAATTTCCAAACTGTTTCGTTTTTCGGCTCCTCCTCCACGTTCTACACCTCTTTTCCCACCATGTTCAATTCATATAGAGAAATAATGGTTCGTAATAAAATCAATATTTGATAACTAAAAAGAATGGTCATTCTTAAATTTTAATAGAATATAGTATTATGGAAAGACATATTAGTTTTGCATTCTTTCTATAGCCGTACACTTTGTGCAGGTTTATGTAAATCGAGAGAACGATTACATTATTATGGTTTCCATACATGCGTAGCCTCGTCTCGGCCTTGAAAACCCGTATGAGACAAGCTATGCGAGTCTTAACTTAGAAGCTTGTTGCGAACAGTAGCACTTGCAATCTACTCCCGTACAGTCCGTAGCCAGTCTGACTACGGACGGTACGGGAGTAGATTGCGAGTGTTACTGTTCGCAACTACTAGAAGATGTGAGATTTTTCATGAAATATATTTACAGAAAATGCGTGAGATTTGCAAAGCGCCATGCCTCCATAAGATATAAAATTGCTTATATGTGGCTGTGACTGCAGAAATGAGGCTTATGGGATTTTTGACCAGTGTAGCTAATGATCAAATAACACACTCATGTAGCCTGATCGAATAGTACATTGCTTCTTAGAATCACGATGGCTGTTTAATTGATGGAATGGCGAACAGTGCAGATCCTGATCAGACTGTGCCGATGCACAGGCTGATCTGGATCTACACTGGCCGCAAAACCCACAAGCCCAATTTATCCAGTCACAGCCACATATTATCTGGCAATCCTGGGAGCTTTCCGTCTATAAGATCGCAATACTAGCCATAGCATGTGGCCCATTATTTGGAGTAGGTGATATGAAGCTATCGGTAGGGGATATGAAGCAATGTCATTTAATGTTAAGCAGACAGGGTGGACAATTTGGCTTTTTTACTCACATAAGGTATCCATGTACCAATATTATGTTCTTCCCCCCGTCGTATACATATCTTTACACGAGCTATTTTGCATAGCGGAAGTAAACACATAAATGTTTAATAAAGGCAAGCCTAATGAGGGTGTGGAATAACGTCGTTTCTGAAAGGCGTGATGTCCTGTCTAGCAGTATATTTTAATTTATCATTCCTGTAGAATGGCATTTGTTTACAAAACAGCACAACAAACGTGGAACTCGTTGCCCGTTATTTAATAGTCGCTTTAATCTAATGAATATGTCGTTTTGGCGACGAGTCGGTTACTGTCAATTTCCAGAGGGAATGAGTGTAACACTTAAACGTTACTGCTATTATATGTACACTGTCCTTCTATATTACATTCATAATGGAAACGCCAATTCAAAACAAGATTATTCTTAATTTTAACGCCATCTTTGATTATTTACATTTTTGAATATATCAGAAAATGCAGAGTAAGTATAAGTAATAAAGCCATGGCTGTTGTGTTTACTGGGGTGTATAAGACAGTTGGTCTGTTTAAGTGTGCTACATGCTGTGACTAGTATTGCCATCTTATAGACCGAAAGCTCCGAGGATTGCCAAAGTATATGTGGCTCTGACTGAAGAAATGGGGCCTGTGGGTTTTGCGACCAGTGTAGATCAGATCAGCCTGTGCATCCGCACAGTCTGATCAGGATCTGCACTGTTAGCCATTCCGTCAATCAAACCCCCATCGTGATTCTAAGAAGCCCATGGTTTTATTTCTTAAGTAAATACATTTTAGAGCACCTATGAAACACACAAGTCGTATGAGGTGCGCCATATATCACCAGCAATCTGTCCATTTGTTAGGAAGATTTTGAAGACTATTTACTGTCAAAATAACGCCACAAATGACGTCACGTTAGAAAATCTCGTTTGGAAACGTTCAGAAATCATATGACAGCATGCAAACATTTCTCGTACCTGATCCAATTACAACGTCGGAACCATCTGGGAGATGTCTGACCTTCACTGAAAGGCTGACTTCGTCCACCCATGCCATCAAATTTCTGTTGGCATCGTACGTTACGGCGATTGGCTTGGGATCGTTGGTGAGTTTGATTGCGTGACGTTCATTGGTTGCCGCGACTAGCTGATACACGTCGTTATTTAATGCGTCTATTACCATAACGAAATCGGACGTCTTGGCAGCTGTGACATGAATAATATCATGTTAGTGCATTTTTCTCTCACACACATCATTAACGAACAATGAAACTGCGTTTGTATTTCTTTAAATAATACAATTTGATAACTTGCATGCTGAAAACAGCATGCTTGAATAACAAATACCTAAACAGTCAAGAAGGTTTAATTTTGTAATTAGTTGAAATATGCGAATTTCTCTATGTTGTCATCATTTTTAATAATTGCATGTATGTATAATAATTCTATTTTGTTTTATTCATTTTATGACATATATTTGTTGATCAAGTTTTATGAAAGAAAACGATACAATAATGCAAATAAAAATATTTCCTTAACACTTTTCATTCCGATTTTTAAAATTAGAATACAACTTGCATAGATGTGCATAACATATACAGGAGGTATGATAACTTCAATAAGTTTTGATTGACTAATTATTTTAGGAAACAGTTCTCTGTATATATATGGTTTCTACACTATATTTTGAAGTTCTTTATTTTCTATTTGCACTTGCTTAAGAATATGCCTTCTGTTTAGTTCGTGAAATTTGGTTCAATATTGATTTTATTTGCGAAAAATATAATTTCCCCATGATAATCCCACAGTGATCAAGATGTCTATGGGGATTTAACACGGGGAATTGTTTCTAATTTCAGCAATAGTTAACCGATTTATTTTCAAAATTTAAATTTAAGTTTCCTTAGTTAGATCATTTCCAAGCTATCTAGCCAGATTTCAGTGTAAATTTTCCTTATTTATGTTATTCCTCCAGTAGCGGATTTCATCAAAATTGCAAAGTATGCTTATCTAGCAAAGTATACTTTGAGGGATTAATCATTTATTTTTCCCGAAATGCAGTATTTCATATAGAACTACCGACTGCATATATTTGATGATTAAAATTATGCAGAATTATTATACTGAATTTATTACATTATCACAGCCAACATGGCTGTGATAATGTAATACATTCAGTATAATAAAAATGAGTAAATTTATCCTTAAATTGTAAATTTCTCCCTCAAAGTATACTTTGCTAGATAAGTATACTTTGCAATGTTGATGAAATCGGCTACTGGGCTTGAGCACAGCGCAGCTCCTTGACTTCAAGCACAATATTAAACTATTATGAAATGAACAAAATAATAAATATTTGCAAGATTAACGCAGGCTGTGATAATGTAATAAATTCAGTATAATAAAAATTAATAAATGTATCCTTAAAATTGAAAATTCTCCCTCAAAGTATACTTCGCTAGATAAATATACTTTGCAACGTTGATGAAATAGGCTACTGCTCATTTCTCTGTGTTAAATGTTGCTATAATTGATATTATCGACATAAAGTTTTTACATCGTGGAGATATCCATAACATTTGGGCACGTTGTGTGAAACAGACAGTAGTCATAGAGTGCACTAGAATTGAGCCGAATGAAATCTTTGGTAGCATTTTTTTGTAAAAGTGTGCGTTAATATATCCGTTTATATTTCATTGTATTGTTTTGAAAGTGTAGTGTTATATAAACTTACGTGGTCTTTCCGTCTCTTACATAATATCTTGGGATACTAAATATATTTTTGCACGGTCGTGATATGGTATACATGTTTGAAATCAATAAAATAGTAGAGCACAGTCGATGGCATGCCATCGCAATTTACCCACTTTTCCCAAATGCTAAGTCGAAAAGGGGATGATAATCCATAACCGGGGGTCGAATAAAACATTCAAAATTCACTTTGTGCATCAATACACCATAAAGAAGGCACACATCAAGTTTCAAGTACCTTCAAGCTATTACGGTTAAAATGTTTTGCTTTTACAAGGCGAAATCGGGAAATTCTAAGTCGAAAAGGGGGAGATACTAGTAATCCATGACCGGAGGTCGAATCAAAAATCGAAATTCACGTTGCGTATCTACGCACTATAAAGAAGGCACACAGCACCTTTCAAGTCTCTATCAATTACGGCTAAAACGTTTATCTTTTTGAAAGGCAAACTTGGGAAATTCTAAGTCGAAACGGGGGAGGTAATTCATGACCGGGGGTCGAATCAAAAATCTAAATTCGCTTTGTGCATCTACACATCATAATGAAGTCCCCTACCTATTACGGTTAAAAAGTAAGCTTCGTACAAGGCAAACTTGGGAATTCCAATTCGAAGAGGGGGAGACAATCCATGATCATGGGTCGATTCAAAAGCACTTTGCGTATCTACACAACATACGGAATATACACACCAAGTTTCAAGTCCCTACCTATTACGGTTAAACAGTTCTCATTCTTATAAGAGACGCGACGGACGGACGTACGAACGTACGAGTGTATGGATGTACGGACAGACAGAGGGACACCCGTACAGAAAACAATACACCCATTTGTTTGCAAAACGTAGGTATAATAACGCGATTGTATTCAATCAATCTATATAGTATATAACTATATACCACGATATAATATATCACTGTAAAGAACGAAACAACTTGGAAAATCTGACGTATTCCCCTAATAAGCCACGTGGCCCGTTAGGAATTTCTGATCGTAACGCGCGATAATATACATACTGGTCTTGCACGTTTTTCCGTCTGTGGCAAGGTCGTATCCGAGGCTGCAGGCACACATGCCGTTATTTTGTGGTAAACACATATGCTCACATCCGCCATTGTCGGTCTCGCACGCCTCTAAAATTACCAAACAACGCCGCCAGTTATCTACTGTCTTTACCAGTTCACTCCTAAGTAACTGACATGGACGAGTTCATGTTAAGTTTGAGACTGTTCCATTTTGCAGAAAATGGGATGACTTTGTTAAAAAAGATCTGCAACTGGTGCAGATCCTGTAGATCCGGCTCATTATGCGTGGGTCATCTGGATATACACCATTTGCAAAAGTAGTATAGAGATCAAGCGAGGTTGATACGTTATTTGCATAATTGTCACGATTATGATGCTTCTGTATTTCTTATATTTAGAACCATGTACGCCGTATTGCATTATACGTTTATTATAAAATGTATGTTCATGAGGCAGTTGCCTCAATGCAATAAACTAGTAAATTCTATGAATACATGTACATATATTTACACCATTCATATACATATTGGAAACGCCCATTCAACGGACCGCGTTTATATAACAATGCCTTACATTAGCCTCAGGCGACATCGCGCGACATTGTTCATTGGTCAATAACCTCCACGGCGTTGTCAATGGCGACATTCCAATGACCGACAACGTCGCTGTTCCATGTATCATGGCAATAAATGAGGCAAAACGGGACGATGCTTAATTTTAACGTCGCATTTGATTATTGACAGAAAATGCAATGTAAATATAAGTAATAACACCATGGACTGTTCAATTGCATGTGGTATTTAAAACAGTTGTTCTGTTTAAAGTTTGTGACTCCTCACACTTTAACAAACCAGATGTTTTCCGTACCGCAGTAAATGCAACATCCTATGATTTTATTCCTGAAAAGTGAACACTATTCTTACCTAGAGCCGAGGGTTGCAATGTGATGTCAAACACATGGACATCGTTAATGTTAATGGACGGGATATTGTGCAGCTTAATGGTGGTTGACTTTGAAATGTCTTCTTGGATAACTTCAAATAACACATCTTCGTTCCCCGTAGTTGTAATGATTATGTACTTCTGAAAGTGAAATAGTCATTGATGATACTACCTTAGTGATCATTTGCTTATTAAATCAGTAAAGTGCATATAATTCCCATGACAGTCACACCCACACCGTATATCCAAGATGATAATGATATAGGCCTTGCGATTTGAGCGCTAGTAATACTTTGGAACTGATCGATAAAAGATTGACGAGCCTAAAGGTATTTGTTTCAGTTTTTGCAATGGCTAAGGTAATTCAATATCGGCGAAATGTTGGAATGCTTTATTAAGGGGAGATACCTGTTTGAGCCAGTACACTGGTCTGCAAGATGTACAGTGTCCAAAACGGGAATGAATTGTAACATGATGAAAGGTCGAAGTTTCAAGTATCTCTTTTACGACCCGATTGAAGCTTTCTGTCCCAATATCTGTGATTGTTTCTAATGGACAACCGCATTTCGGAAATATGTCTGTAGTCAACACATGTGCAACTGTATCTGCCGTCTGAATTGGGACAGCAACAGCTTTCCTGTAAACATAATATATATCGACGAAGTTAACAAAGTTTGTGTCCAGTCAATGAATTAAACACATACGTGCATAACTCTTTGAAAAATGTGGCCGATTACGCTTCAATTGAATTGTGTTATAAGTCTTATCCACGCCCATATGTCCATTTCAGTAATATTGCGAACTAATTTTGTGTCTGATGTGCTCGGGGATATAAAGCCTCAAAAATGAGTATAAGTCAACATGTAGTACAATACGTTGTCTGCTAACAGATTGTTTTTTGGCAATCACCATTGTTGTCTTATCCATTTACGAGTCCAAGTTTCAGTTCAACGATTAATTCATCTTACCTTGCTCAGTTGTATCCATATTTATGTCACGAGACTTTCTGACTAAACAGTGAACCTATATTATTGAGTTAGTCGAATATAGTATAGTTTAATGCGTTACTGACATATATCTTATCACTGATATCTGGGTTTTCCAAAAAGGTGTCACATTTTGGATTAGCGTCAACTGACACACGTGATACTATATCCGCAACCTAATTACCAGTGCATTTTATGTACTCAACCTGACGATCGTAGCCTCCTATACTCAATGCCCACAACTGGATATTTCAATTTGGCATGGGGGTATCAACAATGTACATACATGGTTTATGTTCGGTGCTTTTGATTATGTACAGAATGGTCAAGTTTTTGCAAATTGTAATAAAATGCATACGCCTCTTGTTCGATCGTAGATATCTGGTCTGTGTATCACTTAACCTGTTTGAGAGATGACATATTGCTTTTTCTATCACACTTTCTGATGAGTCAGCGTCTTGAACTAGTTAATAAATGTCTAGGACAATTACCTATACAAGTATCACTAGCATATAAAGTAACCACATATGTCACACTATGGCTGCAGGCCAAGCCATTAGTTGAAGCCCATGATAATATAGAATAGTAGTGAAGTAACAATTCTTTCAAAATCGCTAACGTAATGTAAACTTGAACCTGCTTTCCCTGGAATATATACTGGCACCAGTATTATTCATTGCATTGAGCATCGTGTAGACCCATTATTAGTCATACGGCATATTCGGTAATATGCCCTTCCACGTTAAATAGCAGCGACAAGAGCCAGGCTATCAGTTTATGTGTCTGGTATTATGTAGGTATATGCTATCTAGTAATGTCAAAATAAGTTTGTGACCTTGTACCTTTGACCACATGAATTATTTTATTCTTCACAATAAGATATATATACATATATATTGACAGACATACCTGTCAGAAGTTGATGCATTGTATTATAGTTTCAAACACCAGCTCTGGGAGTTAGATAAATGTACAGTGCCTGATACAAGTGTAGACCTATAAATAAGACATATATATAAAATACATTCACGTACATATTTTTTAGCTACAGCTGCACAATATTAATCCTGTGGCACGGATGCACTGTGTAACAATATATACTTCATAATACAGAGATAATAATTGATACAATCGCTGCCACTGTGATATATCCTATAAGCATGGAGGAACATCCAAACGTATGTCCTGTCAGATAATTAGTGTTAGTGAGGGGAAACATATAAGGAAATGTAATTTAACACGTGAGCTTGGCCACTCGTGTTTTCATTTTCATTTTAATGAAGTTCATCTGAATAACAGTAAATACAATGTGAATGTGTATATCCAAAGGATTATATGAGATTTTTAGTGAGCGAATGTTAAACATTATTCTGCAAATCGATATCATTGCCAGCAGTGTAGCGCTCTACAAGAACCAATTACCTAGAAATTGGAATATGTGCAGGTACCTTAATTTATATATTAATACCTTATATACTGTAATTGCCTCCCTTTGTTCAGTGATTTCAAACTGCCATACTATGTCACCTGTGCCATCCGTATGGATCGTTGAAATATCGCCATCATCGTTAATCCAGATCAACCTGGTAAATATATAAAGGATCGTTCATGAGTGATGATTTAATATGATAACAAGCTGTACCTGTATATGGAATAAGTAATGAGTATAATAAATAGAGAAATAAACTAGACGAGTGGTGATTTAACAAATAGAGGTTTATAGATGCATAACAACTATACAGATCATCTTACTGATCTTACTGAAATGCGTAGTGGTTTTATATTATATTTACTAAAAATATTTACTGACAATAGACGAAACGAGACTGTTGAGTTTCATATGAAATCAATCAACGAGTTTAATATATAGAAGAGCTTAGATGAGTGGTGGTTTAATGTGCTATTTTCTAAACTGTTTTACTGATTCCAAAGAAAGCGAGGCTCTGCCGAGTTTCTTATGAACGTAGTAAACGAGTTGAATAAACAGAATATCGTACATACGTAGTGATTTAATATGATGATTATTTTTACGGAATTAGTAAAGTAATTTAATAAATGGAAGATATTGCATAAATGAATTACTACGATAAGTATTAAACTAGTTTACTGATTAAGTACGAGTCTTTTGACAATATAAAATGGGTCGGAAAGTTCGGAACGGTGAATGTGCAGATAATTGGCGATTTATATCGTTTGCAATGTTTGAGCAGTAGTAGTTGCACAAAACTATGTAAATTACCCAAAACCAACGAAATCGACACAAATATACCACAATCCACGAAAATACCCATTGACACCGACATACTGACCATCTGTTAAAATACCTGTTTACATATCTGGTATATTCAGTCAGCGTATATTTATATAAGTTATTGTTCACATATTGGATGTTTAAGGAATCAAATGCGAGGGAGAGCTAGTGACCGCAGAATTTAGTTATTGAACAATTCAATATGTTAACAATAGCAGACTTAGAGTTCATCCAAGTATGCAATGCAATTTTCCATCTGAGTATTGATTTTCCATTTCCTGTCGAATAGTTAATCATTAAATCTGGTAATACACCTGTTATTGTTGTTAAACGTGGCAATATGTGAAATAAGTGGAGCACATTACTGTCTAGCGATTTGATTAGAAAGTAGGGTGAACTATATTCAATGACAACAGTCTGTCCCCTTTACTCTATTGTGGACAATGTATTTGAGATAGGTGCGTGATTTTTATTCGCATGCAAACATCACCTACTGTTAAACAATTGTATCAATACAGTCAAACGTCACGACGTCTTGCATGTCAGATGGGTCAGCGGTCAGCATTGAAATCCGCATACTCCGTGAGTTTCTGTTATTATCAAAACAATAAATATGATGGCGACATTAGTTTTCAGATATGCATACCACAACTGTTTCGTTTCTGACGTTTATAATTGTAGCCAGAGACGCCCGAACCCGGTTGTACGAAGCAATACTAACTTTTCATTAGCGACTCATTAACTAATGAGTCATTAAATTCAGTTGTAAATACACTAAGTTATCATTAAGTCGTCATTAAATCATCATTAGTTAATGTAGGTATACCTCGTGAATAATTCGCGATGGCTTAATGCGCCCCAATGATGGTCCAGTAACAAAGGTGGGGCGATTGGTAATTTCGATGCGGACTGAATTAGAAATTACTGCCCGATTCGCTCAAT
>JAQRGA010001038.1:0-12462 GCA_029237695.1 Conchocele bisecta
ATATATCAAATTGAAGGTATCAATGAGGCGATCACTCTGATGCATTTTCTGTCGAAATCGGATTGTTATGTCATCCAAGATGGCCGCCGAAAGGTCAAAAGGTCGTTCTTTTATTAGAGATTTCAAAATTCTTCTTCACATGAACCGCTTGGCCCATGGTAGCCAAACTTAAAAGTTATGGTCCATGGGTGAAGCCTTTTCAGATAGAGGTCATCGCTAATCCAAGATGGCCGCCGTCTAAAAATAGCATAAATTCTTAAAAAATCTTCTTCTCATGAACCGCTTGCCAGATTTCGACGAAACTTGGTAGGAATGATCGATGTACATTGCTCTTTCAAAGTTGTTAAAATGGTGACCCCGGGGTCAAAAATGGGCGTGGCCCTTGGGGTCAAATTGGGGTCAAATTTTATTTTTGACCGAATATGGTCATGTCATATATCGAATTGAAGGTATCAATGAGGCGATCACTCTGGTGCATTTTCTGTCGAAATCGGTTTGTTATGTCATCCAAGATGGCCGCCGAAAGGTCAAAAGGTCGTTCTTTTATTAGAGATTTCAAAATTCTTCTTCACATGAACCGCTTGGCCCATGGTAGCCAAACTTAAAAGTTATGGTCCATGTGTGAAGCCTTTTCAGATTTGTTAAAATGGAGGTCATCGCTAATCCAAGATGGCCGCCGTCTAAAATAGCATAAATTCTTAAAAAATCTTCTTCTCATGAACCGCTAGCCGGATTTCGACGAAACTTGGTAGGAATGATCGATGTACAATGCTCTTTCAAAGTTGTTAAAATGGTGACCCCGGGGTCAAAAATGGGCGTGGCCCGTGGGGTCAAATTTTATTTTTGACCGAATATGGTCATGTTATATATCAAATCGAAGGTATCAATGAGGCGATCACTCTGGTACATTTTTTGTACAAATCGGATTGTTATGTCATCCAAGATGGCCGCCAAAATGTCAAAAGGTCGTTCTTTTATTAGAGATTTCAAAATTCTTCTTCACATGAACCGCTTGGCCCATGGTAGCCAAACTTAAAAGTTATGGTCCATGGGTGAAGCCTTTTCAGATTTGTGAAAATGGAGGTCATCGCTAATCCAAGATGGCCGCCGTCTAAAAATAGCATAAATTCTTAAAAAATCTTCTTCTCATGAACTGCTAGCCGGATTTCGACGAAACTTGGTAGGAATGATCGATGTACATTGCTCTTTGAAAGTTGTTAAAATGGTGACCCCGGGGTCAAAAATGGGCGTGGCCCGTGGGGTCAAATTGGGTCAAATTTTATTTTTGACTGAATATGGTCATGTCATATATCAAATTGAAGGTATCAATGAGGCGATCACTCTGGTGCAATATTTGTCGGAATCGGATGATTATGTCATCCATGATGGCCACCAAAAGGTCCATTTATTCAAGATTTTTAACGTCTTTTTCTCAGGAACCACATGGCCGATGCTGGGTGAAGCATTTTCAGATTTTGTAAAATGAGAGGCATCGCTTAATCCAAGATGACCGCCATCTAAAAATAGCACAATTTTTTTAAAACACTTGAACTCAATGTCACATTCTCCTCTGGTGTTCATGGAGTCAGGTGAGCGAATTAGGGCCATCATGGCCCTCTTGTTTTTAGTGTCCATGCCTCGCCACAAGGCGCGACATGCAGGCCGCGGCCATCTAGTTAGTAACATTTTATCTATTTTCACTTCAAGCAATGTGTCATGTTGTTGTATGACGTTTCTGTTTTTCTTCTGACTTCTTTGAAAATCAGTCTGTGGTTTCCTAGAATATCTAAAAATAGTAACATAGGTTCAGAAACATATGGTGGGCTGTTGCTTGTCATAAAATAAGTGTTCTGATGTGGGATTATAAAGCACACATTTTGTTTATGATTTCAAACAATTTAACTGATATGTTTCAGTTGTCAAAAATAATTAAAATTTAAAGTGTACATCACTTGATTTGATCCAGTTTTCAAGATATTTACTAGTGTTAACATGTTTATTTTTCAAGTTGCGTTACCCTGAACACATTTAGCACATGTGTAGCCCACTACAGTACGTCAAAAACTCTTGTATGAGATTGCCTAGACTATATGGGAACATATACAAGAGGATGATGGCAGGCATGTCACTTCCTCTATGAATGTTTCAGCCAGTATTTTGCTGAGAATGCAACTTTTTATGCCACCGGGTTTCGAAGAAACGGATGGCATATAGTGTTTGGACCATCCGTCCGTCCGTCCGTCCGTCCGTCCGTCACACTTTTCGGTTAACCACTTTGTCACAGTTTCTCAAATATGCTGCAGGTGGCATCCGCGTTCGACAGACGCATTTCTTTTTTTTAATTAAAATATGTGAATAACATGTGGAAGTAAGAAATAAAAGACTAATTTTCAGGATTTTAGTTTTATTTCATGCATAATTGATGTTCGAAGCACTAGTGCCGCGGGTATAGGGACCTGCTGTCTAATTTACTTTAGACCCAACTCACATAATGCAGTGATATCTAAGAAATTATAGATACGTTATCAAATACTGTCTTTAGTTTTGAACACTAATATGGCAAACTTGTGTCGGATATGTTAATTATCATGGAATAATTAAAATAATCCTGAAAATGTAGTAAAGAACATGACTACCGTGGGTATATGAGAAGCAGATGATGATGGCGACGGGAATGGGTCACATCTTGAATGAGGGCTTGGGATAATTTTGCATAGTCTATTTAGTTGAATATTATTAAATAAGTGCATGGCACATGCAAACACGTGTAACTGTAGATTTTGTTACATTTATGATGTTTATTTCGTCTTTAATTTAACCGCGAGAGCTTAAGTACCGTGGGTATATGGACCTACTGGCTACAAAGTTCTCGCAACAATGTGTAAATACTCATTGCATAATTTTCAAATTGAGTAGTGGAAATACTGTAATAAATTTGAAAAAGGTGTTTGCATTTTGCTTGTTTGAATAAGTGAATTTTTAATTTGTTTTATTTTTTATCATTTGTTCCCTATTTAATAAGAAAGACAATCAATAATACATTGGTGAAAGTTAAATACACATCTGGGGGTATAATTCTCATTTGATATACTTCTCTTTAGCTCTGGATACCGACATATGTTTCATTTGAAAAATACAGAAAATATGTCACAATTAACAGCTAAAGTGTGAATCAGATCGTATTCGCTACTCTGCAGGCGTAGTATAGATGATACAGGAGAGTTCTGCAGAGTTACTTCCCGCAACTATATAAGCCGTTTACCCGCCAGACAGGGGACCTGGTAACCTGCCAAATAATGGCTCTGGTTACTTACCAAATACTGGCTCTGTTTATTATACCCATTTTTAAAAAAAAAAACTATGAATATATTGTTTTTGTCACAGGTGTCCATGCGTAGGTACGACCGTCCTTCATGTTTCTTTCAATTTTTTATTCAACCCCCGGTCATGGATTATCTCTCCCTTTTTTACTTAGAATTTCCCAATTTTGCCTTGTAAGAAGTAAAACTTTTTAACTAATAGCTAGGTGCGCAAAGTGAATTTTGATTTCTTATTCGACCCCCGGTCATGGATTATCTCCCCCGTTTCGACTTAGCATTTGGGAAAAGTGGGTATATTGTGATGGCGTGTGATCGATCGACTGTGCTCTAGTTTTATGTACTTTTTGAAGAAAAATTAATACATGTATCACTGATTCTATATTTTATGTACATCTGGTGTCGCGGTGTAATTTACTGACAAATCACACAATTTATAAAGATTTTTTTTTTCCAATACAAACTATGTCCAATACCAATCCATTAGGAAAACAGTATTTACACTTCTTGTTATGTGTGTTTAGTTATTATTTTCTGTTGTTGGCTTACGTGTGGTACACCAAATGGGCATCAACCAGCACAGTTTACAAGCCCGTAATTCCGTACTTTACTATACATTGCATCTGCATTAAAATACTTTAACATTACATTAAACTTATTTTGCAATAAATATGCCTTTTATTGTCAAAAATACTGACGTTAATGTATCTGTCGAAATTGAATCATTACCGTTACGCTGAACAAAAAAATGTAAAATCAGAGTTACCTCCAGTTCCGACTCGGGTACTAATGCAATGAACACTATTTTTGGACGAGCGATTTATAAATGAACACGGTGGTAACATAACTTAAGTCATTGCCGAGAACGAGGCCGGTCTGTATTCGGAATTTTAAGGTTGCACATTACATGCATCATTACCGTTCGAGGTTTATACACGTCCATAATTATGTATGTAGGTCAGCTGAAACCCAAAATGGGTGGATAGACACACTTACAACGTTGTATATTCTACCTTCATGATGCGTTGTATACAAAGGGGTGAAAAAAGGGAGTTTTCAAAGAAAAATAATTTCCATTACAAAATTGTGTAACGGAAATGACGATCGTGTAACGGTAATGATAAATTACCAAACTAACCAATCAGTTCATGCGTCAATTAGATATAAACCAGGTCCCATCAGTTGGAAATTCATTACCGTTACATTTTGTAATTACCGTTACATAAATCATTTGCGTTACGCCCATTCTTTTGGAGGCTGTGCTATTAATTAAATGTAGCTTTATGACGATGTTTGGTACATGTGGTAAAACACGGCATTCTGTTACATGCCAAGCTATTTTGTTTTGTTTAACTTTACTGATTCATATTAAATACATGTTGGGTTGCCATAAATGAGAAATTCCACGACTTGCTACTAAATTGCTCGGTTTCAAACAAATACAATTAGCTTACCATATTCTTGACATGTTTATGCCCCCGCCACCGAATGGTGAGGGGGGCATATAGTGTTATCGGCGTCGGTACGTCTGTTTTGGTAATTCCGTCCATTAGTCCCTCGTTAAAGTTTTTATTTTTCGGTCCAGGCAGCGGCCGGTGGTATACGTGAGCCCCTGCTCTCTTTCTCTAGTTCTTAATAGATTCCCCTTCAGTTTTATGTATAATGCAGTTGAAAAGAGAAAAATGTAAATGTACGTAACGGAAATGACATTTCTGAGACTCCTGGTTCCATGAAGTGGAAATAAAATATTTAAAATGACGAGAACAATTGGCTATACAATGTACTACAGTGGAACCTCTCTAAACCGGGCACCAAGAAACCCCTGTGATCTTAGTTTTGATGAGTTTCTTGGTCATTTATCTCATGTGATAATGTCTGTTCGTGATCGCATAGCACACAACTATGGCTCTGAATGATCAAATGCCTGATTTACAGTTTAGAGAGGTTTCACTGTATTATAAATGTAACACCTGGACTGTCATCCAATGGAATAAACACAGTTTAATGGATTATTGGTTCTACCTCGAAACAAGCGAAAAACGGCACAAGATGTACATAAAATATGGAATCACTGGTATTGTTTTTGTTATCTGTTGGTATGTATATACTTTTCAAGTAAGTCAGAAAACGTTTAAACTATTATAACTTGTCTTGATATTAGGTATGTAACTGTCGTATATATCACTGTGAATATCGTATATATGGTGAATGTCGTATATATGGTGTGAAGATATCTACCATATATATAAGGAACCCAGGTAACATGCAAAAATAAAACAATTGTAATTCACTGCACATCGACACATTATAAGGAAGCCACATACTGATTATGAAGTCTCCAGGTATTACGGTTTAAAAGTTTTACTTTGTACAAGGCAAAAATACAAAATGTAATGTCCCAAAAGGGGTAGATAATCCATGAAAAATAACACTGCACATCTAAAAATCAGAAGGAAACGACATACCAAATATGAAGTTATTACAGTTTAAGTTTTCTTCTTACAAGGCAAATTTGCAAAATTCTATGTCAGAAAGGGGGAGATAATCCATGACCCGTGGGTCATATAAAAATCCTAGTACAGTTTACAGGTTTTACTTACAAGAAATGATACGGATGGGCGTACTGACGGGCACACATCCATGATGAAAACAATAAACCTTTTTTAAAGTGGTTAAAAAATTGTATGTTATATTAGTGTTTACTATGACTTGTTCAAAGGATGCTTTGTATAATTTTATCTTTTACATTGGTTTTGTTTGACTACTTTTGCGAATTTATATATTCCTGTGCTGAATTTGATATCAATTGTAGTGCATGTGTACCCAAAATTGCTGTAAACTACAGAACTCCAGATCAGTTTTGTATCTAAAGAGTAGTATACCCCAAGATTTCAAATTCAAAGCATATTTTACTTTTACAAATGTTTTATTGATTTTCTTCCGTATTAAATAGGGAACAAATGATAAAAACATTAAACAAATTTAAAAATTCACTTATTTGAGCTGCAAAAAGCAAACTGTTCGCTTTTTGCAGCTCAACTAAGTAAATTTTTAACTATAACTGGTACATTATTTTCACTACTTGATTTGAAAATCGATGCGTATTTTCATATTACTGTGATTATTTTTAGGCGAATAGTATTAGACATAAAATCACCAAAGATCGGAAAAAAATAAGCCAAAGCTGAATTGTTCAGTATAGGTCAGAAATATCATTAGGAGAAACATATCAAAACTCCCCATGAATCCCACGGGACCTTAATCCAGAATTCAAGATGGCGTCCAAAATAGCTGCCATAAATTTATTAAAACACTTACAGGTGACATTAATGAACATATTCACACATAGGGTGGCAGCATATTACTGAACAATACATATATTAACCTTTTCAATAAGTATGGGTCGCTTAACCGTTCAAATATCCAAGATGGCTGCCAAGAATGCCAACAAAATATGTAAAAGTTACATTTTCTTCACAACATATATGAATTGATTTTTAATTGTCTTGGAGTTACACTCACTATTATTAAAGGTTCAATATTTTATATTTGAAATAACATGGCGTCCAAGATGGCCGCCATAACTTGAAAACGTTGTCCAATATGCATACAGAAGGGTGCAGCATGCATGTTGAGCCCGTCTATGCTGTTGCTAGTCCGAGGGTGTATTGATTGTCACAATATTTAGTGATCGTATCGGGATGTATTTATGTGGTTAGATATACATGTACATGTATATGGTACTTAAAACGTTTAAGTCAAATTTCGTAAAACCGTTAATGCAATGTAATTTGATATTGACCGTATGTAGGAAGGCCAAATGGATGGTCTACGGAATCATGTATGGATGGTAACAAAGAAAATGTTTAACGTTTCATGTTGACGTGACATTGCGTTGCAAATCTATGTATAACGTATTTAAAAAAAACAACAGAAATTTTGTGAAAAATGTTCTAACACAATCTGATTATGATGGGAGAGATATAAGTGATGTGCCTTTAGGACAGTCTCTCCTATGGACGGACGTACATATTCCACTATGACCACTATGTCTCGCTTTCCACGATGGGCTTGACAAGCAATTACTTTAGCATATGTCTTATCTTTTGGAATTAATACACATTAACTATAAAGTTTATAAAATAAAGCATATTGCAATACAGTGTGTAAGATCCATCTAATTCAATGTTGCCTCCAATATGACTGACAAAACCTGCTAATTTGTATAATATATTGGTTAGTAACAAAATGTGTATAATGTTTCAGAGGTATCTTCCTTTTACCTTAATTACATGTATATACGAGTGCCTTCCAGCATATATTTGTATGCACTTATGCCTACTTTCAACTGTTTATATTATGATATTGTCAGATCTTATATTTTAAGATATACATGTACATGTATATATTTGATAAATTATAATACATAACATATGCTACTAATCAAAGGTTAGATAGCATGACCTTCTCAGGTTGTTACCAGGGATATATATTGTTTACAATGGTGCAAGTTATATAGTATGTGTAATGCATATGGATTGCACGGCAATGCATACATTATGCAACTATTTCATTGTCATTCGGGGAACAGTCAAAACTATTGCCCCGAGATGCTGTGGACGACCCGATGAACTATTGCAATATTTCATCGGGTCGTCCACAGCATCTCGGGGCAAAAAGTTCATCTGGTCGTCCACAGCATCTCGGGGCAATAGTTTTGACTGTTCCTCGAATGGCAATGAAATAGTTGTTTTATTACCCAACAAAGTTCTAAAACGCTACAAGCCACAACACTCGCAAAGCCCGACATTTTCTCCTTTTTGTTGACATTTGACAGTTCTGTGCAATACCAATGTTTGCATCTGTCCGCGTTCCATGAAATGGAAATGACGATTCGCGTGCTCAAACGCGTTTTCATTGATTCGTGATTCGATCCGAGGCAAAGCAAGTCACATGACCAGTCAATAGTAGGGTGAAGAAATTAAAGTACTATTGCCTGCGCGTGAAACTGTTTCATAGTCAAGCGGCCGAATGTAAAAAAATGAGGAACACAGTCAAAACTAACGAATTACAATTTATATAGGAGGTTGGGTAATAATATATAAGTACACACTTAATAGAATCATGCAAGACTGATATTGCATGTATATGGATTATGGAAGTATGTCACCCACTGTCCAGGTCTTATTCCCAGGTCTTATTCCCTTGAAGTTTGCTGTTGACAACCAACGTTTAAAGAGTCTCCTGTCCGTGGGAACATGTTTACATTGTACTAACTGACAAGCTGTGAGCGGTTGGCTCGGCGGTTTGCGGTGCGGGTCATCCTTACCAGAATCGTGATATCCTTGATTTAGCACTCGCTTACAATTTTGCTTTATTGTACGCGAGTGTTGAACCCGGTTATCCCAATTGTACGTGTAGTAATGTTAGTGTACCCCGATTACGTTTAGGCGCTGGGACTAAGTGATCGGTGCCTAAAATGACCATAGCTGTTAACAGCCTGTTAAACACAATTAATCATATATCTATCTATCATTCTAGCGGTCCAAAAACACACAAGTTTAATGTTACATACATGTACTGTTTATACTTACTTTTTTTTCTCTTTGGTGAACCATAAAGTCATATGTTTGCATACCATGAAACATGTCTCATCTGATACATGTATACGGCATAGTATATTGCAAACAAAAAACAAACAAAATACTAGTATGAATCGAATTGATTCAATCATCGCTCTAGACAAAGGATATACATATCGATCATTTTATATGGTTACATGCATATTATATAATACTATGGTGATGGTATGCATATGTTATACCAGTTCCTGCAGATGTAAAAAAGTGGAATATCACACAAATTAGAATGTGAATGTTACATGTACATGTATATGTACGTTAACTTATTGTTGATTTGGTAAATATGATCATAATGCGTGCAGTATTGTAAATTAAATGGTTATTTCAAACTTGATCGATCAATCATGTTATCCACGCGAATGGAACTACAAACTGATAATATAATATAGCTGCTGCTATCACCACACGTATGGACATTTTACTATTATGCTGCCCATCTTCCACAAACACATCGATTTGAAAATGAATTATTTACAATTAATATATTTCTAGTCATTGTTGGGTTAAACTACCGAGATGATCAAAGGTACTTATGATCGATAATTTAAATTTGGTCAATGGTACTTATGATCGATAATTTCAATTTGGTGCCTCCGGACCATAATGCCACTGGTGATTTGTTTAAAAGTTACTGATAATTTTGCTAATTTAGCAGGTTATTCCAATTAGTTATGCGGTTACAAACATAACTGTGTTTGATAATGCTGCAATGAACTAAGTCTGCCAATTTGAGAGATGTTTCCAGCATAAATAGCAATAAAGTGTTTTGCTTTTATTTTTCATTTCCCTGTGCTGATTTGCCGTATAAATGTAAGTTATTTTGTGATATTTCTCGAAATGTGGTGACCATCTGGAATATCATTTTGCATAATATAATAAATACAGCATGCAGTACTGCGTTGTTCAAATGTCTTCAGATGACCCATATAACAAATTCAAATATAGTACATGTAGTAATTAGGGTAAATGTTATATATTTTATTGCAAATTTATGTCCTTTTGGACATTTCTCGCAATTTGGCGGCCATCTTGAATATCATTTTACATAACATAATATATAAAATATGTATTAAATCTATTGTATAGTATAGAATGTCTCCTAATAACCCCAATATTACATTCAAATATAGTCATTCCAAATGTTCCACATGTTTGCTAAGTTTAGAGATGTTGGCGGCCATCTTGGACGCCAATTTGATTGTATTACATTTCACAATTTGGATTATTATGATTTGTTAGTTATATTTGGTATGTTTTGGCACAATTTTGTCCTGATTGGTTTAGTTGATTTTGCACTAGTTATGATTTTTGTCATTTTGGCGGCCATTTTGGACGCCATCTTGATTCCTGGATTAAGCTCCAGTGGGATTCATGAGGAGTTTTGATTTATTATTACTAATGATATTTTGGTCATTTTCTGAAAAATTCAGCTTTGGCTTATTATTTTCCGATCTCAACCTTAATACTCTTCGCCTATTTGTACTCCCACTTTTGATAATAAATGCGTATTCTGCTAAAATAAGTGCATAAAATATGCCAATGCGCAGCTTATCTGGAGCTATGAAACTATAATGTAAGTAATGACATATGTTTCAAATGTGCTGGGTTCATACTTGTATTGTATTTTGATCCCACTGATTGCACCAAAATTGCTAAGCGTACTTATCTAGCTAAGTATACTTTGAGGGAGTAATCCTTTATTTTTCCCGAAATGCATTATTATCCCCTCGCCGATAGGCAACAGGGGATCTATATTGTTAGTCCATGTACGTACGTACTTGCGTACCTTTCATTTTTCAAAAACTCATGAACCGCTTCACTTATTTTGATAATATTTGGCCACAATGTGTGTCTTGGGAGGCTGCTTTGTTTTGCATACGACCCACGTCCGACCGCCCAAGGTCAAGGTCAACGTATGCAGAATTATTATACTGAATTTATGGCTGTAATAATGTAACAAATTCAGTATAATAAAAATAAATAAATTTATCCGTAAATGGAAACTTTCTCAAAGTGTACTTCGCAAGATAAATATACTTTGCAATTTTAGTGAAATAGGCTACTGGTCTTTTGGATTTGACTGTGACTAAGGCCCCAAACTCTATATGACCTTAGCTGTTGCTGGGAGATTAAAGGTACATGCCCACTCAGTAGGCACAAACTGTTCTTTATAGGAATTAAATACATATACATTTAAGTGTATAATTGTGTCACTATTCCACCAGTTCTAAAAATTACAAGTAATACAGAAATAATCATTTAGTAATATTTATTTTAGTGATAGTGACTCGCAGTGCCTACTGAGTGGGTATGTACCTTTAAACTCTTTCACTTTTGTTTTCATTTTAGCAACGCCATGTCTGATGCGGAATCAGCAAACTTCTTCAGGGTTGTCTCCCTTGTCATTACAACTGGCTCCGACTTATTACGAAAGATATTACTGAAGCAGATTCCGCAGAATAAAGAGCTTTGCCAGTTCTTAAGAGATGAACGGCCAACATTGGATGACCTGAAAAAGAAGAAGGTTTTGATACCGCATCAGTTTCAACTGGTAACATCTCCGGATCCTGATGAGGAAAAATTTGACATGTCATTGCTGGTTATTCTCCTCCGAAGCATCTGCAGTATCGGTGTACCTGTTCAAGGTATCAATCATGTTATTCTGCCGATGAACCTTTCGCTATCAACCATATTAAATCTAAAAATACTTAAATGTTAGTGGTTTTTCATCAATAACAAAAAAGTCACCCTTCCCAAAAAAAAAATTGATTTTGAAGAAATTCCATCAATATTGATTTTATTGCGAAAAAAAGATATTCCTATGGGAATTTAATATTTGATGGAATTTTATCAAATAATCTTTTTTGGGGAGGATGACCTTTCTGTTATTGCTGAAAAAGTACTTACCGGTACCTTTAGATATTTCTGAGATTTAATGTGTTTAAAGGTACATGCCCACGCAGTAGGTTATAATATAGTGATACAGATACGTTTGTATATTCTGTACGTATGACATTTACTGGCAAAATAAACATTAATTCACCATTACCCCACGTGTTGATTGGCATTATTATACATTTTATTTTATACAAAGAATTTCACACTGATATCAGGGGCGATAATTGTGTTTCCTTAAAATGTTAACGGACATTGCTACTTATTCTCTGTATTTATTTTTTGATGTGCAATGAACATACTTTATAATCTATCGAAAATATTAAATATTATTTTTTCAGGTGACACATTTCATTAGTATAAATAAGTAAAAAATATCATGCCTCATTTGCATATGAAAATAGCCTGATACCAACGCGCGTCACTATCAGTAAAATAAATATTACTAAATGATTATATCTGTTTTCCGGGCACTTGTAATTTTTAGAACTGGTGGAATAGTGACACAATTATACACTTATTTAATTCCGATAAAGAACATTTTGTGCTTACTGAGTGGGCATGTACCTTTAATAGCCAAATGTTCGTCGGCAGCAAAACGTGGAATA
>JAQRGA010000104.1:0-38595 GCA_029237695.1 Conchocele bisecta
TTGAAAACTGACCCGCCGGGTCATTTCTCAACGGATTCTGATCAAAGTTCAACGTTGTATACTGAAAGTACCGTAGGTCACCACGACCTACATGTATTAGTAACGCTTGACCGCATTTGGTCAAAACTTGCCTTCAGCTCCCTGTCTCCCATACTATTTGATCTAGGAACACGAAACTTGATGTGTGAATGCATCATACTCCAAAGGTATGCTGCCTACAAAAAGTAGGTCAACATGACCTACACGACCTACTTTTCACACTTTTGGACCAAAATTTTCTTTCGCTCCATATCTCCCATATTATTTGACTAAGTGACACGAAACTTGATGTGTGGATGCGGTCGCTATAAATGTGCCATTTTTAGCGTGCCTTCCGAAGGAAGCCGTGCTTATGGCATACCCTAGGCGTCGTAGTGTCCGTCTGTCCGTCCGTCTGTCTTCAAAAATTATAATGGCCTGTATTTTCTGTTTCCATGCTTGGATTTGCTTCATATTTCACAAAACACATTGCTCCAAGGGTCCTCTACTGCGCTGTGGCAAATCCACGTCCGTGCCGCCGCTTCTAAGCCCAGGGTCAAGGTTACATACTTTGTGCATCTTGAAACCTTTACGCTCAGTCACTCGGGTAAATAATGGCCTATATTTTCTGTTTCCTTGCTTGGATTTGCTTCATATTTCACACACACATTGCTCCAAGGGTCCTCTACTGCGCTGTGGCAAATCCACGTCCGTGCCGCCCCTTCTAAGACCAGGGTCAAGTTTTTGGGCTCAGTCTATCGGGTAAATTCTTGAAAATACGAATCAAGACATTTCGTGCATATTAATACAGCAGCTATTATCTTTAGTTCTCACAGTTAGGTAGCAGGGACTGACCAGTTAGCCACCTGTTTCGTACACTTTTTTTCTCGGAGTTTCAAACACTAATTTATTCTAGAGAAAACGTGTGGATGGGAATGGGTTTACACCATCACAGTGCATTTGCCTCTGGACAACGCTTGAGAAAATATGCAACTTTCAGTCTCTAGTTCCGCAAGCTATCAGTTTTTGTGGAGATAACATATTTCAGTACTTTCAGTACTTTGATTTTTTTATGGAGCGTCAAACAGTGTGGATCCAGATCGGCTCACATGAGTGTTTTGGCCTAGTATATGTTTTCGGTAATTAAATGGGACGAATGTCGATGAGTATTGATTTTTAACGACATTTTCTTCAACAGTATAACTATAATGTACGCTGTACGATCCCAAATGTCAGGGCCGTAACCAGGAAGCCAAAAACGAGGAGGCACGTTCATGCCCCCCCCCCCACCTCCCCCCCCCCCCCCCACAACCCTCCCCCACCCCACCACACACACAGAAAACAATTACGAGTATTTATTATAAAATCTAAAAAAGTGACAAACAGAGCAGATTCTGATGACACGGTTTGTTATGAGCTCACCTGTGTCTACACAATTTTGTTGAAACTTTCGAAGGTATTAGGTAATACATAGATATATTCACCATGTCAACAAATAGGTTAAAACTAAGTTTTCACCCACAAATTGGGCGCTAATGCCAGTTCAGTGGATCGTTTAAAAATTATTGTTACAAAATTAATGTTTACTGCCATCACCGTTCATCACCCCGCGTGACTATACAGATATTCTTGTCTCAGGGCACCTGGTGGGCGAGACAAAATGAATACACATTCCCAATTCCGTTTTTGTATGAATAGTATCGTCTAGCATTACAGGATCTGGATCCGGATAGCAACACATCTGGTCGAATATTAATGAAAGAAACTATTTTCAGTTGAAATTAACATCTAAATAAGACAAACTATACTTCTGTGTTATTTTGTTCACGACCGTGACTATTTGAAAAGCATGTTAACAAACAACCTAAAGGAGTATGTAAACAAGTATAAACTGCTACAGGAAACCGATCTGGATTTCGAAAATTTCATTCTTTTCACACTTTGTGGACTTTAAAGGTACATTTAGTAGATTTAAATAGTTAATTTTAACCCACTAGTATGTAAGAAAGTGTCAAATGTTTACTACATTAAACCAGAGAATCATGCCGGATGTTGCTATTGTTTACACCTAAGAAGTATTAAAGCATTCCATCAAGGCAAACAGAAGTTGTAATAAATAAACCGAGCGTTAAGTTTTCCAAACCCGGAATTTTCTAAGCCCGTGACCTTGACCTTTGGGGTTAGCGGGCACCATGGGCTTTCTGTAGAATGATACGGGATGTTGTTTCAAATGCGTGTATGTAATATTAAAACATTCCATTGACTGAAACAGAAGTTACAATGAATTAACCAGAGCGTTAAGTTTTAGAAAAATAGACAAACGCAAAAACTTAACGTTGAATGCATGTGAAAAGTAGGTCAATGAACCATGAAAACTAGGCCAAGGTCACATGGGCTTCCTCTGTGTGAGATGGTTACATCACAGTGTTGATGTATACCAAGTATGGAGGTCGTAGGACTTGTTTTCTGGAAACTAAGATAAATGCAAAAACTTAACGTGAAATGTTGATGCCGCCGACGGAAAAGCTATGCCTATGTCCCGCTGCTGCTAAAGTAGGCGAGACAAAATGGTGGCGGTCCCCAGTTTTGCATACAGCATTGCCGTATGCAACTTTAAGAGGAAACTTTCAATTATCGAAAGTAAAGATTCTTGCCCATGCAGTGTATTCATTTAATCCATGACCATAAAATACTGCCCAAAATGTACCGAAAATATGGAATTCAGAGACGAATTCAATTCGGGGACTATTTTCAATTTGGCGGGGGGAGTATGTCACGGTACGTAACTCGCTATAGGGTGAAGGTGTGTATTCATGCCCGGTTATAGCTCAGTCGATTAGACCGATGGTACGGCAAAGAGGAGGTCCCGGGTTCTATAACGATATGGCCTGTTCCTCAGATTTGCCACCGGGCGCGCTTCGTTGTCCTCTGACAACTCTTGTTACTTTTACTGTCATATTATTTGCTGTATGTGTCAAACGGTCCAAGTGGTGAAACTGTACGATTTCTTGTACAAACAAAGATGGCGGAGATGGCAACTCAGTGTACCATATAGTATACAGTAACAAGACAATATTCACATATCTTAATTTCATATATCACACCACTGTTATGAAGGAATTATGATTGAAGCCAAGTGAATCTTTCTATGACCTAATTCCTTAATGTGAAATTGACAGACTATCATAACTTTGCACTTACAAACATTTTAGTCGTACAAAGTTTAGTGATGTTCCACTGTAAATCAGACATGTTAGCCATTCATGACACAGTATAATGTATTGCAATCATGACAAGTCATTGTAATCAGAGATACATAGCAGCGAAACACATCTAAGTTAAATATCCATATGTTCCCGAGTGTCCGGTGTAGAGGGTTTCCACGGTAACTTACATGATAAAGACAGCTACTGTATTGGCATATCTGTTATCTGCTAATGGGCACTGTCTTGGAGAATGTCTATATGTATGTGGCTGTCACTGTAAACATATGGGATTTTACAACCAGTGTAGATCCAGATCAGACTGTGCATGATCAGGATCTGCACTGTTCACTATTCCAAGTAAACACAACAAGCCAACAAGCAACATCAGATTACACGGCAGGAGTGCTATTTGATTAGGAGCTACACTGGTCGCAGATCCCATACGCCCTATTTCTCCAGTCACAGCCATGTATCAGTGATTCTATTTTTTATGTACATCTGGTGTCCCGGTGTAATTTACTGACAAATCACACAATTTACAAGTAAACAATATTTTTTTTTCAGTAAAGAAACTTTGTATAATACCAATCCATTAAGAAAACAGTATTTACACTTCTTGTTATGTGTGTTTAGTTATTATTTTCTGTTGTTGGCATACGTATGGTGCACCAAATGAGCATGTCCCGGTCATCAATCAGCACAGTTTACAAGCCCGTAATTCTCAAATCTTGTCCATTTGTACTTTACTATACATTGCATTTGAATTAAAATGGTTTAACATTTACATTAAACTTATTCTGCAATAAATTTGCCTTTTGTTGTGAAAAATACTGACGTTAATGTATCTGTCCTGAGAAATCGAATCATTACCGTTAATTACGCTGAACAAAAAATGTAAAATCAGAGTAACCTCCCTTTCCTACTCTCAGCTACTAATGCAATGAACACTGTTTATGCGCGCGCAATTTATAAATAAACACGGTGGTAATACAACTTAAGTCATTGTCGAGAACGAGGCTGGTCTGTATTCATAATTTTAAGGTTACACATTTCATGCATCATTACCGTTCGGGGTATATACACGTCCATATGTATGTAGGTCGGCTGAAACCAAAATGGGTGGATAGACACATTTACAACGTTGTACTTGCATATTCTACCTTCATGATGATCGAGTTGTTACAGACGGGTGTAAAATAAAATGGGAATTTTTAAAGAAAAATCATGACCATTACGGTCATTTCCGTTACAAAATGTAATGACGATCGTGTAACGGCAATGATAAATTACCATACTATATAACCAGGCAGTTGATGCGTCAATTAGATATAAACCATGTCCCATCAGTTGTCGGTCAGTAATGGCACATTTATTCAGACCTACAACATTTATATATCAGGATTTAATTAGGTAAAGCTCTGGAACAACAAAAAACAGACACAGCTTCGATGAGTGTGGGTTTCTATTGGCAATCACATTAAAAGTAAACATTAACTTGAAGTTATATTGTACAGCATATGAAAAGTATAAATATGTTTGTTATATATGCTGTATTAGTATTTTAAATAAATGGAGTCATTAATTACCGTTACATTTTGTCATTACCGTTACATAAATCATTTCCGTTACGCTCATATTTTTGGAGGCTGTGCTATTAATTAAATGTAGCTTTATAACGATGTTTGGTACATGTGGTAGAACACGGCATTCTGTTACATGCCAAGCTATTTTGAATTGTTTAACTTTACTGATTCGTATTAAATATATATGTTGTTGGATTACCATAAATGAGAAAGTCCACCACTTGCTACTAAACTGCTCTGTTTCAAACTAATACAATTAGCTTACCATATTCTTTTCTTAATAGATGCCCCTTCACTTCAGTTTTATGTTTTATGCCGTTGAAAAGAAAAAAATGTAAATGTAAAGCTATATTTACGTCATGTAAATTTACGTAACGGAAATGACATTTCTGAGACCCCTGGTGGAAATAAAATATACAAAATGACGAGAACAATTGGCTATATTATAAATGTAACACCTGGACTGTCATCCAATGAAATAAACACAGTTTAATGAATGATTGTTTCTACCTGGAAACTAAAAAAACGGCACCAAGATGTACATAAAATATAGAATCACTGGTATATGGCATGGGACCCCGGCTGGGAAAAGGGACCATTTGACATTTGTGGCCAGCATAGCCCCAGATTGGCCCACGCGTTTGGTTTGTGCTTTCGGATCAGAGTATACAATGTTAATCGTTCAGTCGCTCAGACGTACCTACTGCCATCAGACAACAGGAATAGACCTTGATATAACTGTGAAAATCTTTACTCTTTACTCAGCTGGCGGCCCATACTGTACTACATAGGACACTCTACATGTACATAATGTACCACGTCAACTCCATATTGCTAACTTCGTTCTTATCTCTAATGTTGAACATCACACTAGGAATGGGACAATGGAAGAAGGGGGCTAATTCCTTCGTGGATGTAGTCCCCTTCTTTCAGTGACCCCTTTTTAATGGAAATGATATTCTAAAATGTTGTCAAAGCATGTTTTTATTGAAGAGAAAAAGACAAAATATAGAATGGCAGCAAACAACCATTTATATGTTCCTCATCACCCCTCCCTATCCAAGCCACACCCCTCGTTCTTCATAAACATGTTATGGATTTAAATACATTTACTTCCTAGGGGTGGTGCTATACTTGAATAATCTATAGCTGAAAATGGTAGATTTAGCGTTTATTTATTATGCATCGCGTTCCCTTCTCAGCCATCTTAGTACTAGCAGCCATCGTGTAGTTTCACCCATTGTAGCATTTAAGCACACACAACAAATACTATGGTAAACTAATATAATTGGGTGTAACAAGTTCCAGAGATAATTGTTTACAAGGTGCTATCAAGTATATATCGCCAAATGTTGTAGCGTAGTATGTCGTACATCATGTATTTACAGTAATTGAAGGTATTTGAATGTGCACTCTTTTGGTCATTTTACGCATACAATTTTAACAAAGGGGCACATTTGTCGCCTGAAATCAGAAAAAAATATCCCCTTCGGCTTACTAGAATAGATAGCACGTTGTGTTGTAAAAAATCTCTTTGGAACATATTTCACCAAATAATATGAGTGTATCTATACTAGTGTAGCTGTCTGTGTCAGAGTACAAGAGGTGAAACTGACCGATAACTTGCCCATACTGAGTTGGACCCAATGCACACTATCATTATGCACTAAGAACAACATAATTTACACGTATAATCAATCACATTTAAAGTTATGCTCATTGACACCAGTGTTCATGTTTTATCGCGGCTGCTTGCGGACTGCGCGATATAGTTGGCACATTGGCGTGCGTCCGTACGTGCGTCCGTGTTAAAATATTTGGTTAAAGTATTTTTGTTAAAGTTTTGTGGTATACTATGAAAGCCTCGGCGGGCGTGACTAAGATAACTAAGATAGCTAAGATAGCTACGATAACTAAGATAACTAAGATAGGCAACAGGGGTTATAGCGTTAGTCCATGTACGTGCGTTAACACTTTAATTTTTCAATAACTCACGAACCGCATTACCGATTTTGATAATTTTTGGCCACAAAGTGTGTCTGGGGATGATGGCTTGTTTTGCAAACGATCCACGTCCAACGGCCCAAGGTGAAGGTCACTGAGGACTTATGTTCACCTCGTTTGTATGGCAAAAATGTTAAACCAGATGGCCGCGGCCCGCATGTCGAACTCACCGAGGCATTTGATAGTCTCAGAGTGTATTTATTTGAAGTTTAAATTAAGGGTTGTGGAGATATAAGGTATGTAAAATCTTTAAGGAAATTCATAAAGTCATTTGACCTTGACCTTGGGCATGTGAACCACATGGGCAGGCTATAGAATGAATATGGATGATGAATAAGAAGTATTGGATGTTGGAAGTAAATCAGAGTAAGTGTTATGGAGATATAATGTATGTAAAAACTGTAACACAAATTTCAAAGTCATTTGACCTTGACCTTGGGCATGTGGACCACATGGGCAGGCTATGGAATGAAAATATGGATGATGAAAAGCAATTAATGGAAGTTGGAAGTAAATAGGAGTAACAATTGTTGAGATATAAGGTATGTAAAAACTTTTAACACAAATTTTACAATAACTCAAACTTCTAAGTCATTTGACCTTGACCTTGGGGCACAGGGGCCTCATGAGTGTGGCACAGAATGAATATATGGATGATACCCAATAAGCATACAAAGTTTCAAACAAATCTGACTTACGATTACAGAGGTATGTGAATTATGGATGATGACTAATAAGCATATGAAGTTTCAAGTCAATGTGACATAGGACTGCAGAGATATAAGTAAACACTTTAACGCAGATTTCGGACGGACACACGTGACGGACGGACGCACGGACACCCGGACGTCATTGTGATCACTATGTCTCGCTTTCCGCAAAAAAAATAACAACAAAAATAATTTATTATTATCAAGGCTGCCAGCGAGGGGATTAGCTTAGTGATAACAATGCCCCTGTTTTGTTTTGTTGTTGTTTTTCACCGGAAATACGAAACAATAACACACTGGTACCCGATACAGCAGATACTGTTAAAATGATCAACGTATTTGATTGAATTATAAATCGTAATGCCTTAATATTATTTCGTAATTTTATGATCGATCTCTGTTTCGCACTCCAATCAATTGTCCGTCAGGCAACGCAATGATATGTTAATTACTGTCTATGTATTGTATTTATACCCCCGCAACAAGTTGTGGGGGTATACTGGAGTCAGGTTGTCCGTGCGTCCGTGCGTCCTTGCGTCCGTCCGTCCGTCCGTCCGTCCGTCCGTCCGTCACTAAACTTAACATCAGAGAAATATGTTATA
Source organism: Conchocele bisecta (assembly GCA_029237695.1). NCBI lineage: Eukaryota > Metazoa > Mollusca > Bivalvia > Lucinida > Thyasiridae > Conchocele > Conchocele bisecta. The sequence continues at coordinate 8,124 of JAQRGA010000104.1, forward strand.
ACTTCTATTTCCTTTATCTAAAATGCTTAATATTTCACACATGCATTCCTGTAAGGCTCTACTACCATGTTGCGCCAAAGTCACGACCGTCCAACCCCCGCTGATCCCAAGGTGAAGGTCAAATACTTGGTCTCTTTACAAAAATCAGAGAAATATGTTATAACTTCTATTTCTTTCATTGAAAATTCTTAATATTAAATGCATGCATTCCGCTCAGGCTCTACTATCATGCTGTGACAAATCCCCGCTGATCTCGAGGTCAAGGTCACATACTTAGTCTCTTTACAAAACTTAACATCAGAGAAATTGGTTATAACTTCTATTTTCCTTGCTCAGATCTGCTTCACATACGCATTACTCCAATGGACCTCTACCACCCTGTGACAAATTCACGTTCGTGCCGCTCCCGCTAAGCCCAGAGTCATCGTGGAGGGGGCATTTAGTGTTACCCTTGTCCGTCCTGTCCGTCCGTCCGTCACAAACCTTTAACGCTCAGGTAAATGTCTCATAATTTCTTCATCCTTCGACCGATCAGCGTCATATTTCATATACGCAAAAAACTTTAACGCTCAGGTAAATATCTTATAATTTCTGTTTTCTTTCACGGATCAGCTTCATATTTCATATACGCATTGCTGTAATGGTCCTCTATTGCCCTGTGCCAAATCCACGTTTGTCCTGCCCCCGCCAAGCCCAGGGTCAAGGTCACATACTTGGTGCTTCAAAAACTTGGCCACATTTATTATCAAAGCGATATGTGTGGCATCCGTGTTCTATGAAGACATTTTCTAGTTTTTTTCTCGCCCGCGAAGCGGAAAGCGAGACATAGGTTTTGCTTTTCCGTCGGCGTCGGCGGCGACATCATTCAATGTTAAGTTTTCGTGTTACGGTCATTACTTCAACACCTTATCAGCTACAGTCATCAAACTTTATACATACCTTTACTATGATATGTAGACGGGCGCGGATACAGAAATAATTGCAGGGGGGGGGGTCTGTAATTAAAATTCGGCATAGCCGACCTCTGTGAGCGCGAAATCGTAAAGTAGGGGAGTCTGGGGGTCCTCCCCCAGGAAATTTTTAGATGCCAGATCGCCGCAGATGCGATTTCCTGACACCTAGGCCACGAAAAACGTCATCCAACTATTCGAGTATTGTAGATTTTCGTCTTTTTTTTTTTTTTTTGCCTGGAGCAGGGGGGGGCCCCCCCTGTATCCGCGCCTGGTAGATGAATATAGGACTATTAAAAACAATTCCGGGCTCCAGGGTTAAGGTCAAACTATTTCTTTCTATGCTACAAACTGAACATTAATGCATGAAGACCCGTTTTCTCGTGCGCTCTGTACACTTTACCTGTAGAGAGAACAATAGCCTTCTCCAGTTGAACACTTCTGCATGTGCAAGCATGTGCAAATTTCCAGCTTGACCACTAAATGTCCAGCTAAATTATTACAGGTAATTTATACAGGTAAATTATTATACCTGGGTATTACATTTCCGTAAACGGTGTTGACAATATTGTGGCAATATGTGCACCTGTGCAGATATGATATGTAGATAAATATAGGACTATTATGAAAATTCTGGGCTCTAGTAGCGAGCAGTATTTTTTTGTTAATTTTTAAACTTTTTTTCCATTTTTAGCCAGGTTTTTTTTTGGAAAAAAAATCCAGGCTATTGGATTGGCGCGAAAGCCAGGCGGGCGGGCGGGCGGCGTCCACAATCAATGTTAAGTTTTCGTGTTTCAGTCCATTTCTTTGTTACTGTAACACATAGGACCAACAAACTTTCACAGCTTCATAACCAAGGGGTGCCCACCACATATCACTATCCAACATGTTACCTTTTTGAACTTGACCCATTTTTTCCGCGCAGTCAATGTTAACTTTTCGCGTTTACAATGTTAAGTTTTCATGTTTAAATCCATTTCTTTGGTACTGTACCACCTAGGACCACCAAACTTTCACAGCTTCATAACCAAGGGGTGCCCACCACATACAACTATCATGTGACCATTTTGTTTACCTTCACCTATTATTTCTACGTAATTGACTGAGCCATTTTCAATGTTAACTTTTTAACGTACATCTGGTTAAAGTTTTTTGGTTAAAGTTTTTCGTTATACTATATCTCTGCAACAGCTTCGCCCATTACCTTCAAACTTTACATGGGTGTTTATCATCATCCATATTTTCATTCTACCCCCCAACCGTGCGGCCCCTGTGCCCAATGTCAAGGTCAAATTACTTTGATTTTTTTGTGTTCTATATCTCTGCAACTGCTTCACCCATTACCTTGATACTTCACATGGGTGTTTATCATCATTGTTGCGCCCGCTTGCGGAAAGCGCGATATAGTCGGCATTTTGGCATACGTCCCTGTCCGTCCGTGTGTCCGGTTAAAGTTTTTCTATCTACTATATCTCTTTGTTTAGTGTCCATGCCTCGACCCAAGGCGCGACATGCAGGCCACGGCCATCTAGTCTACAAAAAGTGGGTATAATTATGTTATCCAAGTGTCTATGCTTGGAAAAAACCTGGCCTTCGTGGCGTTGCCTCGTTTCTTGTTATTTTTTTCAAATTCTTTTTCCATTTTTGTCTAGTAGCATAAGTGCTATATACCGACTATTTATCTATACTAAAAAAAATTATTGACTAGTGAGCCCTAGAATATAATCTGATATGCTATGGCTCACTAGTCAATAATTGTATAATATGTTCGGGCCAGTGAAAATTGCTTTCTGGCCCAGGCTCGAGGTCAAGGCGGCGGGACAAGGCGAGACATTTGATTCCGCGGAATTCTTGTTACATATTTAGGGGTACCTGGGCCCACGCATTATGTAAGCCACGCTTACTGACCAATCCAGTTTCTTCTACAAAAATGAGTTAAATACTAGCTAATCGGTAGCGAACGGTGACGGCTTTTAGGCTTGTGTGACGTTGTGTCTGTGTCGGCACTTAAATTGACAATTATTATTGATTTCCAGCTGTGATAATTAACAGTGATTTTTATCCCTTCGCATAGCGAAAATGGGATATAGGGATCCAAAAGTTGTCCGTCTGTCCGTCACAAAACTTAACGTTGGGGTTAATCTGCACTTCTGTTTCCTTTCATGGAATGATTTAATATTTCATAGATGCATTTGCAACATCATCCCGCATCATTCTACGGAAAGCGTATGGTGCCTGCTCACCCCAAGGTCAAGGCCACGGACATAGAAAATGCTCTGTTTCGAAAACTTAACACTGGGGTTAATTCATTATAAGTTTTGTTTCCCTTGATGGAATGCTTTAATATTTCATTGATACATTTGCAACATCATCCCGCATCATTCTACAGAAAGTGTATGGTGCCCGCTCACCCCAAGGTCAAGGTCACAGACTTAGTTTACGCTCTGTTTCGGAAACTGTGGTTAATTCATTATAGCTTCTGTTTCCCTTGAAGGAATCCATTGATATTTCATAGATGCATTTGTAACAGGATCCCACATCATTCTACAGAATGCCCATGGTGCCCGCTAGCCCCAAGGTCAATTAATGGAAATTAAGCATCAGTGCGAGGGGCGGCATTCTTGTTATATGTTATCTCCCTTGAGATAACATATTATGTCACGCACATTTCTATGGGGGCAGCCATATTGTCGTGCTACGCCTAAACGGTGAGTACGACCAAGAAAATAGTGCCCTGTGCCAACTTATCCTATGGCGTTTTGGTCTGTCTTGCTTTGCATCTGAAACTACATATTCTATTCTCTATAGTTTTCACAGTTTTGGGCTCAGTTTATCAGCTAAATTTTGGAAAATACGAATCAAGACATTTCGTGCGTATGAATACAGCAGCTACATGTATGGTTTTTGTCGCACCTGCTTTAGCGTCGTCGTCCTTGTCGTCGTCCGCATCGTCTTGTTTTTTTGTAAGGCAAATGCGTTAAAGTTATTGTCAAATGCCTCGGCAGGCGCGATACCGCTTCCGTGGCGGAATTCTTGTATATTGCCTGATGATCTGCCGGGAACCACGCACCACATCTGACATACCGATGCTGTGTATTGATTAATCAACTTTTTAAACAGAGCCGCCGGTTTCCATTCAGCATACCTGACACACCGATGCTGTCACGGTGTATTGAGGGATTATTATTTCCTGCGCTGTTGATTAGATCCAGCCGCTACTTTTTCAGCTCATTCTCTCCAAGGCACACATAGTAGGATAGTAATGTTGGTTTATTGTCGTCGGTGCGATGGTGTGGGTGTTTGCTCAATAATATTAATTTTGTTGTTTTCATACACGGTGAAACAATCGTTTGAATAGTCTGTTGATGTAGCTGTGTGCCAGACATCACCATTCTGTGTGTCTTCATAAATATTTAGTTAATATGTCTGTATTATTTGAACATATAATTGATTGATGCTGAACATCACTTTTAATTGTTTGATTCTATGTATAAGTTAGATCGGAAGAGTTTCGGGTGTGCGAGGCCATGTACACGCCCAATCGTTTTCAAATTGATTGATGTAGTACAACAATAATGGCGGATCCTTGATCTCGCATGAACTGTCTGACATGTGACAAACATATTTCCGGTATTGAGTGTCATATCTGTCAAAATACAAACAAAGGCGAACTTTATTTGTATACTTGTATCTGATTATTATCAAAATACATGTAAAGTATGCGAAGCCATGTACACTGACTATATATTATTTTCTGTAAATATTCTGTTCTGATTTTGGGATTAACGTTCTATCCATACACATGTAATATGGGATTTGACCCTGTTAACCGACCTAAAATGACTTTAACTGATGGTAAGCCATTAAACATCATTATATAAATACATAATAAGAGTTAGTAATCTTGTGGAGCTAACCTAGTTTCAGTACTTTCATTACTTTGATTATATGTTATCTCCTTTGAGATAGCACATTTTTATGTCTTCAAACTAACCTGAATGGTTGCAAACGATTAGGTTGCTATGAAATCGTCCTAATAATAAATATTCTCGCAATGGGTCTCGCAGGACCCATACCTCACGTTCTAAGAAGTCTGTGGCCGCTTCCCAGCTCTTGGGAGCGGTGGGGCCTTCCGAGGTTGGTAAGGCTTCGGAGGGTGTGCCAGATGGGATTCCCCCATCGGGGGGATCTGGTTCCGTTGAGAAAGTTTGGTCAGAATTCTGACTTCGAAACTGTCATCAGGTGATAGGCCGGTGATCCAGGCAGGGGATACTGGGCTGCTGGGTCCGGTGCTTGATCTCATATCACCCGGTTCTCATAGAGCTATACCTATCACAGGGTTGCTGCGGCCGGTGCTTGATCCCATATCACCCGGTTCAAAGCGGACCCAGCCTCTCACAGTAGAGGCGCCGGGCACCGGGCACCGGTCAACGGGCACCGGGCACCAAACCGGGCACCGGGCACCGGTCAGGCACCGGGCACCGGTCACCGAACCGGGCACCGGGCACCGGGCACCGGGCAATGGTCACCGGGCAGCCACCGGGCAGCCACCGGGCACCGGGCAGCTACCACCGGGATTCCACCGGGCACTGGGCAGCCACCGGGCACCGGGCACCAGACTCTCCTTCAGGTTCCTTCTTCCCTGGACAGCCTGCTGCTTCCGGTAGGAAGACGTCCCGGTCACAGCGGACCCAAACTCTCGCAGGAGAGGTGCCCGGTATTGTGTTAGGGGCACCGGGCACCGGACACGGGGCTCCGGGCACCGGTCAGGCACCGGGTACCGGGCACCGGGGTAGCAACAAGTTTATGACCGGTGTGTTCGTGGGTTCGTATCCTGTGAACATATTTTGTTTTTGTATCTGGCTCCTCGAGATCTAGCTCTTCCGTTCTCGGAGGAGACGGTCGAGGTGGTATTGGACGCCGTGGTGCTTTGGCTCCGTACTTGTCTGGCCTGCTCTTTTATTCGAGTGTATATGAGTTCGATTCCAGTCTATATTCATGACTCGACACGCGATAGAGTTATGATGGTTCAGTTGGCTAAGATTCTGGAGTTCCTGTCTAAGTCCCAGTACTTAGTGGGTTTGTCGGCTCCTTCACAGCCGGTGTTTTGCCAGTGGAACCTCCCGTGTGGGTACTCCTCGGATGGCTGTTGTGAGGCTGATTCGGTGGTGGAGTTGCCGGAGTTGCCGTGGTTTCCTTTCTGTCCTACAGTAGGGCATTCTTGCTACGTACATTGGGGAGCTTTAGGTAGGATTTGGCCACTGCGGGGTTCCGAGTGCCCAAAACTTTGATCGCCACACTGGGGTCTAAGTTCTACATGCCCCTCTATGCGGCGTGTGGTTTTTGAGATCTCCTTTTCTGGACAAGGACGCCGCAGCGATTGGGATATCTTCGGCTCCTGGCCCTGGTTCGCATTTTTGCGAAGGCATGGGTGTAGGCTGTTTTTAAATTTAAGTCGATTGTGGCTATGGCGTCAACTTTCGATTTATGTTTGAATCACGATGATTCATCGTCTCTGGACGCAGTGCTTCAGTCGGCGGTTGGTGCCGCTAAGCCTGTTTCAACATGTCTTTGGAGGTCTCTATGGACATGCTCTTGTCCAGGTGAGACGCAGTGATAGCCGGCTCGTCTTTCTTGAACGGTCCTGCCAGAGTTTTGCTCGGTTCGCCTCTTTTGACCTCTGACAAATTGTGCGACCGAACGGCCAAAGGGCAGCTACGGTACCGATGGTCCCTACTGCTGCTCCGTCTTTTCAACCTCCTGTGGGGTCGTTTCCTTTCCCCTGACGGGGGTATTTTCAAGGGTTAAGTAGAGTCTCTCTCTTGAAGTATAGTGCTATAGAGGAAGTTCGGGACGTGGTCGGAGCGCCATTTGCCTGGGAGACTGGGCTGTTTCCATAGATCTGCGGGTCTCGTACTTCCACGTGCCCTTCCGCAGATGCTCTCGGAAGTTTTTAGTTTGTTTCCGAGTATCGTGTCTTTTAGTTCCGTGTGTTGCCGTTCGGTATTTTGGCGGCCCCTCGCGTGTTTACGCTTCTCATGGAGATGGGGTTAGCGGAGGCCAGGCGGATGGGGGTCTCTCTGCTCCAGTATCTGGACGACTGGTTTTTTCACCGTTAGTGCTTTCGTTCACTAATACGGAATCTGGCGGTGGTATGGGGTTTGTTACTCATCTAGGTTTCTTTTCCTATCTAGAGTAGTCGTAGTTGGTTCCCACACAGGATTTTTCTTAGGTGGGAATGAACTTCTTGACCGATCGATCAGTCATCATAGTACCTTTGGACAGGGTGCGTGGCATCTTGACCTAAGTTTTCCGGGTACTGGTCAGAGGTTCTCTGTCAGCTAGGAAATTTCTGTCACTCCTGGACATTCGGGGTGCAGATGCGGGGTATGTGGTGCTGGGAAGGTTATGTCTGCGACCTCCAGTATTACTTACTAGGGCTATGGAGGCCGCACCGCGATCCTTTGGATCGGTCTCTGCCTAGGATCACCATCTTCCTACGTTGTATCAGATGGTGGGCAGTGGAGGTCTGGTTCCTACAGGGATTTCCCATGGTGTTACCTCCTCCTACTCGCTTTCTATCCACAGAACGCGTCGTGAGAAAGTGGGGGGCTCATTTGGAGCCCCTATATCGGTGTTTTTCGGGTTGGTGGTCAGTGCAGGAAACTCAGGGACACATCAACATGTTTTAGCTTTTGGCAGTGTTCCGGGGGTTGACAGCGGCGGATTCTGTTCTGCACGGACAGGTGGTTATGGTTTCTGCGGTCATCTCCGGTTCTGACGGAATGGCTTCTGCATCCGTTGGTGTCCAGTGCTATCTTGTCCGGATGGGGGTATCCATTTGTGGATTTGTTGCGGCAAGGCTCAACCGTCGGTTTTTCCACTGTTTGTGTCTCCGGTGCCCTGCCATCGGGCTTTGGCAGTGGACGCTTGTCCTTGTCTTGGATCAGTCAGGACGGGTACGCGTTTCCACCGTTCGTGATGCTGCTCCTAGTCTTACGGAAGATTTGCGACGTTCAGTCACGGATCGCTCTGGTGGCCCATGTTGGGCCAACCAGGAGCTGTTTCGTTATGCCTTTGGTCCTGCTTACAGTCCGGCCATAGTTCTTCCGGTCAGCCAGGTTTTTCTGTCTCAGCATGGAGGGTAGACTCCTATGTGCGTATGATTTACATTCACGCCTGGCGGTTATCAGGAGGGCCTTCAGTCGCGGGAGTATTTTCAGATGACGCTGCCAAGGTCATCGCTCAGTTTCAGCGTCCATCCACCTCTAAGTTGTTTGACGCTATGTGGAGGGCCTGGGTGGATTGGGGCCATCGTCAGTCGGTCGATCCGCTCAATCCCACTATAGGTGAACTGAGTGATTTTCCTTTTGTTTCTTTTTATTCTGGCCTTCGCTTCGGCTTAGCATAGAGGCTAGTTCCTTGCTTTCTGTTGGTTAATCAGCGTTGTATGTGGGAGGAACTCGGTTAGTTTCTCATATGAACCGGGATTTCTCCCTCCAGATACTTTATCCCATTCTCACATGATCTGGAATCAGTTGTGGTTCGGGCCTCCTCTGTCACGCCTGTCAGCGGCAGTGGTTCACAATTTCTGTCCAGTCCGTGCGGTGAAGCATTAGGTTCGGAAGAATTAGGACATCCGGTCCGACCGTAAGTTTCTTCTTACCAATTTTAGGCCAACGGGAGGTATCACAATCTATTGTCTTCCGTTGGATAGATAGGGCCATTACTTGAGCTTATACTACAGTAAGTGGTTCTGCAGTTGGGTTGTTTAGGCCCTAAATGCACGAGGTGCGTGTAGTCTCAACTTCTTTCTATGATCGCTCTCTGCACTGGCAGGAGATGCGTAACTGCCAACTGTTACGATTTTTCCGTATTTATTCCGGGAAATACGTTAGATAAGACGGTAGTACGGATTACAATTAAAAGTACGATTTTTAATCGGCGCGGGTATATCTGGAAATAATTATTTCGTTTAAACACAATTCTGCCAATAATCCTATTGTTTTATTTACCCGTAATCATACTCGTCTAGGTGCTTACCATTTGATATTCGAGCGCTCAGAGATATTGATTTACTCATCACGTAATTCGTATAATGTCTGATCTAAGCGTGCAGCCAACGAATTTGGGGATTGTTTTATCGGAAGAAGTTAGGATTACACATCTGTTTCATCTATGATTTACAGGCGAGACATGGCCCTAATTTTGGGTCCTGTCACAGCGCGTTGATGTTTTTGCGTCTTGCAAGCAGTGTTATTGTAGTTTTCGGTTGCTCATGGTAGCCGAAACTAGGGCCAAGGCTATATTAAAGTTATTTTATGCATATAAGTGAGTACTGATTTGTGTTCCGGAAAACATATGTGGTGTTCCGGAAAATAACCCCTTTTTCTCTCCATGTTCCTCATGTGACCGACATGGGGTTGGCAGCTCAGGGAGATGTTTTAAGAACTGGGTCCGTTAGTAGCAGCGGGTGCAGTTGTGGGTTTATCAGCCGGTAGCATCAAGTCTAGGAGGCTGTTTGGATCTACCTGTTCGCGATAGGCTGCGATTTTTTCTGATTACCCGATTTTTCGGTTTTTGTCTTTACAGTCCCAGTGGAATCCTGGGGGTTGGTAAGTGTGGCTCACCGCTCGATGAACTTCACTTGCTTTTGTTGATGAACGGGGATCTGTGGTGATCTATGGTTCTTACGGTTCATCACGCTGGCCCAGGAGGCATTGTTTTGTACATGTTTCAATTAGGGCGAGGCTACCTATCTAGTTTGTAGCAGTGTTGTTGCAAAAGGATAGTGTTTCACTTTGGGTTAATGATTTTATTCTCTTTGTCTACTATACATGGGTTTATATGTATAGGTTTTGATCTGGCTTTAGGGCCAGTTTGACTCCTCAGCACTTGCTTGTTAGGATGACCTTAGTGCTTAGGGCGTTTTATACTGTGTTCTCGATATGTACGAGTCATGTGTCGTCATGAGACAATGTTAAGATTTTGAGTATATATCAGTTGAGCTATTGCGTGTGAAGTGCCGGGCGACTACATTCGCCAGGGCTTCGTCTGGTAGCAGCAGCTATACCATGAGTATTCTCCGGCGTGCTAACCAAGTATAGCAGGTTGGAGTCTACGAGTCAGTCTACGAGACTAGCGTGGTGGTGCTTGTCTTTATCCACTCTCATCTACTTTCGTAGAAAAGGGGGGGGGGGCCGCATTGGGCGCCCCTATGATTCTAGGGTGAGACCATGTTATTACTATATAGGTAACACCCAAGTTTGTACCTAGGCCAAATATTTTTGTCTGTTTTGAGGGTTTTTAAAATCTGCCTTGCCATTCCGGTTGAGGATGAGTAGTGAGAATACCTCCCACCATCACTACGAATTCTTTGCAACCATTCAGGTTAGTTTGAAGATATAAAAATGGAAAATTATTACTAATTTTAGTTTTTATTATTCATACTCACCTGAATGGTAAGGTAGACCCTCCTCCCGTACCCCGCTTGATGGTTTCATCTTCTCTCTACTTAAGTTACTTCGGGCTGTTTCTACTAGCAGTTTCATTTCCTTATGGAAATGAGTAACTTTTTGAAGCTGTATACCTAACAATAATAGAAGGGGTTTAAATAGCGGACTAGCCAACTGGCTGTGTGTAGAGCGGAATGGTCTATGGTGGGTTATTTGAGTGATTAGAGTAGGCGATTTTTATTATTAGGACGATTTCATAGCAACCTAATCGTTTGCAACCATTCAGGTGAGTATGAATAATAAAAACTAAAATTAGTAATAATTTTCCATTTTTGGGCTCAGTTTATCAGTTAAATTTTGGAAAATACGAATCAAGACATTTCGAGCCTATGAATACAGCAGCTATTATCTTTAGTTCTCACAGTTAGGTAGCAGTGACCAGTTGGCCGCCAAGTTCGTACATTTTTTTCTGGGAGTTACAAACAGTAATTTATTCAAGAGAAAACGTGTGAATGGGAATGGGTTTGCACCAGCACAGTACATTTGCCTCTGGATGATGATTGAGAAAATATGCAACTTTCAGTCTCTAGTTCCGCAAGTGATCAGTTTTTGTGGACATAACATATTTCAGTACTTTGATTGTTTTGTATTGTACGCAACTAACTCCACCAGGGCGTTGACAAGTTTACTAGTATTAAAATAATTTAATACTGTCGCTAATACGACACATTTGCATTGTTAACAACATAAATACAAACGATTGTTGACGTTAACAACAGCAACAAATATACCCACAGTTTTTCTGCACTGAAATCACTAATTAATATGTGTTCATCCCATCGCGCATATCCCGGCGCGCATTTGATAATCATGAATGTTTGAACTATGTGACCGCCCGTGGGTCCGGTTAAATTGTTTTCCTATCTTCCATATTTTCTTGTTTTGTTTTCGGACTAATTTTGCACCTGCACATATTTCTGTAAAGTTTCGACTTCATTTACAGATTAATCGTTATCATTAATTTTATATCAATTATGAATATATGCGAAAACTGACCATGCGATGTGAGATAAGTTCAGAGCCGTGAATATCGCAAAGAAATGTGTGTGAAATCACTACAACACGCGTAGTCGTTGAGTATGAAATTTTGACCTTTAAACGCTGTTTTGAAGTTAGGATCTTTAGATGCGGCCGACATCTCACAGTCAGTTATGGTTACACGCGCACATGGATGCGACACGCGATCGGACAAAACCGGGCTTAATGCATATGCAGCAGCGAAAACAAAAACGTGTATCTCCATCTGTAAATGCTGATCAATGTCTTTTCAACGTTATAGGATGCGCGGAACAGTCAGTTTTTGTCGCGCCCGCTTGCAGAAAGCGAGACATAGTAATCACAATAACGTCCGGGTGTCCGTGCGTCCGTCCTTCCGTCCGAAATCTGCGTTAAAGTTTTTTAAAATACCATCAAATGCCTCGGCGGGCTCGACATGCAGGCCGCGGCCATCTGGTATATATACTCATGGTCACTTATGTTTCACATTTATCAGAATACATGTATGTACCAGTAATTATAAACATCGCTACGAATACACGCGGGCCTACGTGACATATGAAAATAAATACACAAATTAATTAATGGCGACTAGTCTTTGCCCTGATGAGGCCGTTCTGGGGCTTGGCAAACACCTTTATACCCCTAATATCCGCCACCGGTCCATGTTTATGTACCGCAGGATGGGGGGCATATTATTATACCGGGGTTTTGCAGTCTGCGAACATAGATTACCGGTACCCACTATGGGCCGGTTTGCTGGTGTGGGGATGCGGGGAATACAAGGTAATGGCTATAACTAATAAGGAGTTGTGGATATGTGGGAAGGGGGAAACTATTCTGTGACAATGCGAGTTGGTACATTAACACCAGAAGAAGTGACAATATATACAGTCATTGTATTAACATTACCGCTTACCTGATTGAAATGACGATCATATGATGACTAGAATTACGTGATTCATTTGGCGCAAAAGTGAACATCATTTTTGTCGTGCCCGCTTGCGGAAAGAGCGATATAGTCGGCACTTCGTACGTACGTGTGTCCGGTTAAAGTTTTTGGTTAAAGTTTTTTGGTTAAAGTTTTTCGTTATACTATATCTCTGCAACTGCTTCGCTCATTACCTTGAAACTTCACATGGGTGTTTAATCATTGTCTATATTTTCAATCTACCCCTCAACCGTGCGGCCCCTGTGCCCAATGTCCAGGTCTAATTACAGTACTTTGAAATATTTGGTTCAAGTTTTTGGTTAAAGTTTTTGTCGCGCCCGCTTGCGGAAAGCGCGATATAGTCGGCACTTTGGCACATACGTACGTACGTGTGTCCGTTTAAAGTTTTTGGTTAAAGTTTTTTGGTTAAAGTTTTTCGTTATACTATATCTCATCAACTACTTCGCCCATTACCTTGAAACTTCACATGGGTGTTTATCATTGTCTATATTTTCATTCTACCCCACTACCGTGCCCAATGTCAAGGTCTAATTACTTTGAAACTTTTGGTTAAAGTTTTTGGTTAAAGTTTTTTGGTTAAAGTTTTTCGTTATACTATATCTCATCAACTGCTTCGCCCATTACCTTGAAACTTCACATGGGTGTTTATCATTGTCTATATTTTCATTCTACCCCATACCGTGCGGCCCCTGTGCCCAATGTCAAGGTTTAATTACTTTGAAATTGTTGGTTAAAGTTTTTTGGTTAAAGTTTTTCGTTATACTATATCTCATCAACTGCTTCGCCCATTACCTTGAAACTTCACATGGGTGTTTATCATTGTCTATATTTTCATTACCCATACCGTGCGGCCCCTGTGCCCAATGTCAAGGTCTAATTACTTTCAATGTTTGGTTAAAGTTTTTGGTTAAAGTTATTTGGTTAAAGTTTTTTGTTATACTATATCTCTGCAACTGCTTCGCCCATTACCTCGAAACTTCACATGGGTGTTTATCATCATCTATATTTTCATTCTACCCCACTACCGTGCGGCCCCTGTGCCCAATGTCAAGGTCTAATTACTTTGAAATTTTTGGTTAAAGTTTTTTGTTACATTATATCTCTGCAACTGCTTCGCCCATTACCTTGAAACTTCACATGGGTGTTTATCATCATCTATATTTTCATTCTACCCCCTCCCGTGCGGCCCCTGTGCCCAAGGTCTAATTACTTTGAAATTGTTGGTTAAAGTTTTTTGGTTAAAGTTTTTCCTTATACTATATCTCTGCAACTGCTTCGCCCATTACCTTGAAACTTCACATGGGTGTTTATCATCATTGTCATGCCCGCTTGCGGAAAGCACGATATAGTCACCACTTTGGCGTACGTCCGTGTGTCCGTACGTCCGTGTGTCCGGTGAAAGTTTTTTTTTGGTTAAAGTTTTTTGGTTAAAGTTTTTCCGTCTACAAAGCTCATGTGAGCTATTGTTATGGCAAAGTGTCCGTCGTCCGTCCGTCCGTCCGTGCGTGAACATTTTCATCTTCTTCTCCCGAACTGCTGAGCCGATATTGGTTAAACTTCACAGGGATGATATATGGGTGATGCCATTTCAGATTTGTTAAAATGGAGGTCATCGACAATCCAAGATGACCGCCATGGAAAAGTAGGTCAAATTCTTAAAAAATCTTCTTCTCACCGAACTGCCAGGCCGATTTTGACGATACTTGGTATGAATGATCGATAGTTAGCGCTGTTTCAGATTTGTTCATATGGTGGCCCGTGGGTCAAAAATGGGCGTCGCCCGAGGGGTCAAATAGGGGTCAAATTTTATTTTTAACCGAATATAGTCATGTAATATATCAAATCGAAGGTATTGACGAGACAATCACTCTGGAACATTTTTTGTCTAAATCATATGATTACGTCATCCAAGATGGCCACCGATAGTTCAAATGGTCATTCTTTTACTAAAGATTTCAAACGTCTTTTTCTTGTAAACTGCTTGGCCGATATTGGCCAAACTTAACTGTAATGGTCTGTGGTTGAAGCCTGTTCATTTTTGTTAAAATGGAGGTCATCACCAAATCAAAGATGGCCGCCGTTGAGAAGTAGGTCAAATTCTTAAAAAATCTTCTTCTCACGAACCACCAGGCCGATTTCGACGATACTGGGTATGAATGATCGATAGTTAGCGCTGTTTCAGATTTGTTCATATGGTGGCCCCTGGATCAAAAATGGGCGTCGCCCGAGGGGTCAAATAGGGGTAAATTTTATTTTTAACCGAATATAGTCATATAATATATCAAATCGAAGGTATTGACGAGACGATCACTCTGGAGCATGTTTTGCCAAAATCAGATGATTACGTCATCCAAGATGGCCGCTGACAGTTCAAAAGGTTGTTCTTTTACTAAAGATTTCAAAGGACTTCTTGTGAACTGCTTGGCCGATATTGACCAAACTTAACTGAAATGGTTTGTTGGTGAAGCCTGTTCATTTTTTGTAAAAATGGAGGTCATCACCAAATCCAAGATGTCCGCCGTTGAAAAGTAGGTCAAATTGTCAAAAAATCTTCTCCTCACAAACCGCCAGGCCGATTTCGACGAAACTTGGTGTGAATGATTGATATTTAACGCTGTTTCAGATTTGTTCATATGGTGGCACCTGGGTCAAAAATGGGCGTGGCCCGAGGGGTCAACTAGAGGTCAAATTATATTTTTGACCGAATATGGTCATATAATATATCCAATCCAAGGTATCGACGAGGCGATCACTCTGGAGCATGTTTTGCCAAAATCAGATGATTACGTCATCCAAGATGGCAGCCGACAGGTCAAAAGGTTGTTCTTTTACTAAAGATTTCAAAGGACTTCTTCTTGTGAACTGCTTGGCTGATAATTGACCAACTTAACTGAAATGGTTTGTTGGTGAAAAGCCTGTTCATTTTTTGTCAAAATGGAGGTTATCACCAAATTCAAGATGTCCGCCGTTGAAAAGTAGGTCAAATTGTCAAAAAAAATTCTTCTCACAAACCGCCAGGCCGATTTCGACAAACCTTTGTATGAATGATCGATAGTTAACGCTGATTCAGATTTGTTCATATGGTGGCACATTCGCAATATATGTTAGATCAGAAGGTACCAACAAATTCTGTGGAACATTTGAACTTGTAAGTGAAGTCTTTGTGAAATCAAGATAACCACTATGGAGGCTTTTAGGTGAGTGATACAGGCCCATTTGGGCCTCTTGTTTGTTTTGGCAGGTCGCATACATCAGAGCTCCAGTTAAGGTGCGTAATTTGACCAACTTGGGGTTAAATATTGTTATTTCTTCATCAAAAATGGCAAGTTGGGAGTGCTTTAGAATCGTCTCATTGAGATGATTCTAAAGCACTCCCAACTTGCCATTTTTGATGGAGAAATAAGAAATTTACCTCCAAATTACGCACCTTAACTGGAGCTCTGATATATGTATCATAGAAAAAGAGAAAACATATTTAGAATTTCCCATCATCGCTTTGTTTATCAGCAGAATTTTACGGAATAATAACGATAACAGAAACCATATGTGTTCCTTTTTCACAGACGTCTTATTCTATTCATGTAAACAAGTATTTGTGTCATGTGATTCCAGTTTGGATAATTTTCACATCGTTTCATGATTTATGTTGATACAGTTTTTACTGGCATTTGCAGCTAAGTATCCGATAGGAGGACAGAGCTCCAGATAAGCTGCGTATTTGCGTAAATACCCAATTAAAATTGCCAAAAACCCAATTGAAATCAGAAGTAGTGAATATCAAAAAGCAATTAAACATCTTTATCATGTTACAGAAAACAATAATAAGACCACAAGTATAGCATATTTTCCTATTTTTCCATGAAAACACATCTAAGATGTGTTCATTTAGAAGCAAACTATTCAATAAGTGCGGTCTGCTGATGTGTAAACAGTAGTGTGATTCTATTTTACAGAATTAAAATTTTTAAATACTCAATTGCTTCAGAAATGATGGAGTGACAATACTCAATTACTAATTGCTTATCTGGAGCCCTGGGAGGATATAGCATTAGTCCATGTACGTGCATGCGTGCGTACGTTACTAACACCACACACCTTTCATTTTTCAAGAACTTGTGAACCACTTCACTGATTTTGATAATATTTGGCCACAATGTGTGTCTAGGGATGAGGGATGGTGCTTTGTATTGCATACGACCCACGTCGGACCGCCCAATGTCAAGGTCACTGAGAATTTATGTTCACATTATTTGTAGTGGGTGGCAGGTGGGAGTATGCGATGGGTAATTTAACAATCGGGGTTCATCCTGATAGGAATCCCGACCGGAGGCCTGGTTTGGCCGTCACGTACGTCGTTGGCATTCTTGTATGTGACAGTTGAATCTGGTTATACCCCTTATGTGAGTATTGTGAGTATTATGATATTTCGTAATCCTATTTTCGGGGATGGGTCCATTGTTGTGTGTAGCGGTCCAAGGGTTAACATTTGGATTAATTGAATTCCACCAATCTGAACGAGTGGAAAATTAAGAATTTGCCGAGGCCTGCAAATGCGGACATCCTAGATTGAACCCTGCCAGTCATACATCATGTGCACGTTACAAATATTGACCAATGAGAATACTTCACTTGGCGAAGTAATGTTAACGAGCTTCCGTGTACGTTATGGTGAGACAAACTGACATGAACATTTGTTGTTAGTTTACCAGCATAGCTTCTTATGCTAGATATCACCCCTGCAGCCAAATATGGATGTCGGGCAAGAATAAATCGCGTATTGAATGGCAAACAAAGTAGACCATTATTAGACTATAAATGGGCAGGATTGTCTGGGATTACATTTTCATAATCATGCCTTTTTATTTACCTTTTTAGTCGCCACCCAGTGGAGGTGGTGGACATCTGTATTATAAATTGTACACAAAATTAAAACGCCATAACCACAGGTTGAAGTAACGGACCGAGGTCTATAAATACATGTACATTGAACAAAAAATAAGCTAAACAAATTGTGTTACTCCCTGTATAACACTTAAAAGTCTTATAGAGGGAGTAACACAATTTTGTTTAGCTTATATATTTTATTCATGCCTAAAATGAAAAACAAATTTGATATTTTCCCCTGCATAGCATATATACATGTACATTAAATAAAAAATAATTTAGTAGACCTCTTGAAAAATTGTTTGCCCACAGGAAGTGGTACTTACATGTATATGAATCACGATTACAGCCATACGTTTACTTTAACACATACATGACCTGATATGTGATAGTGATTGGAGAAATGGGGCTTATGGAATTTGTGACCAGTGTAGAGCCAGACCAGCCTGCGCATCTGCCCTGTCTGGTCAGGGTCTGCACTGTTCGCCATTCAGTCAGTGAAACACCTACCGGTATTGTGCTTCTAACAAACGATAAAAAGCCTTCAAAGGTGGCAAGAATGTGATAGGAGACGAGTAGCCGATTTCACCAACATTGCAAAGTATACTTATCTAGCAAAGTATACTTTGAGGGAGTAATCATTTATTTTTCCTAAAATGCATTATTTCATATAGATCTAACGACTGCATATATTTGATGATTAAAAGTATGCAGAATTATTATGACTGAATTTATTACATTATCACAGCCAAAATGGCTGTGATAATGTAATAAATTCAGTATAATAAAAATTCATAGATTTCTTCTAAAATTGATTTCTCCAGATAAGCTGCATATTTGCATAAATACCCAATTAAAATTGCCAAAAACCCAATTGAAATCAGAAGTAGCGAGTATCAAAAAGCAATAAAAATGTTGTGGTATCTTTATCATGCTGCAGAAAACAATAAACAGGCCGCAAATATAGCATATTTTTTCTTATTTTCCATGAAAACACATCTTGGTATTTCATTAGAATTGTCTCCAAGAGACAATTCTAATGAAATGCCGAGACCTGTTATCATTTCGAAGCAAACTATTCAATAATTGCTGTCTGTTGATGTGTAAACAGTAGTGTGATTTTATATTACCCAATTAAAATATTGAAATACCCAATTGCTTCAGATATGATGAAGTGACAATACTAAATTACTAATTTCTTATCTGGAGCCCTGTATATTGTATGTGACAGTTGAATCTGGTTATTATTATATACCCCTTATGTGAGTATTACGATTATAATCCTATTCTCCGGGAAGAGACTAAGTGAATTTGGTGTGGTATGGACCTGGCACAATAATAATTCCAGCACAATAAATATTTACACAATTCCCTAACATTTGATTGGCCCGTAGCAAGTCTCTGTCCAAAATTTATATCCCAGTAAACTCCCACGCCGAACTACTTTCCGTAACCGTGAGGCGCAGTTAAAATAATTCTTAAGAAAACGGAAAATAAACACATTTTCTTGATGAATTTATTTCAAATGCTGGAATTATAAGGAATGAATGGCCTTTTTGTGGAATTTATCGGGATATAAACTTGGAAAAGTCGCGGGAATACTGGACGAGGCCTTAAAAAATTACAATTTTCGAAAATTGTAATTTTTTATCGCTTCGTCCAGTATTCCCGCGACTTTTCCATGTTTATACTCCGATAAATTCCACAAAAAGGCCATTCATTTCTATAATGTTTCCATTCTGATTTTGGGAGTTTCCCCCCAATGCAGCAGGTTGAATGCGGGATTGAACCTGTTGGTCCGGCCTTAATTGACCTTAGCCGTTAAACACCAATAAATCAAATCAAATCCCATTCTATATTCTACTTTTCGACAGCTAACCCATACAGGGGCGGGGCGTCAGAACGCCGGATAAATAATTTTGACATATTTGGAATTTAGATATATAAAAAAAATACCGAATGTAAATATTTCTTTATGCAATTTTTCTTATTTCTCATCAAACGTGTATGTTGTTACCACTCAGTTTAACCATCTCGGCGAGATGGTTAAACTGAGTGGTAACAACATACACTTCTGTGGATAGCGGGGGTACCCAGTAGATTCACCGGACCAATCTTATGATGCTTCCGGCGCACCTGCCATGACCTTCGGACATTTTGAAATATTTTCTTTCCGATTTTCTTATTTCTCAATGAAAGTATATTTGGAGACAATTCAAATGAAATACCAAGATGTGTTTTCATGGAAAATAAGAAAAATATGCTACGTTTGTGGTCTGTTTATTGTTTTCAATTGATTTCAATTGGGTTTTTTGGCAATTTTAATTGGGTATTTAAGCAAATACGCAGCTTATCTGGAGCGTGGTATACTTTCCATAATTAAGTACATATTATAAATAATTGACCCTATTAATTAATTGGTAATTTTCAGTCTTCATGCTACATACAGACACTTATACGTGGCTGTGACTGGAGAAATGGGACTTATGCAGCTCCTGATCGAGTAGAAACAAAATTGCTACCCCGTTCCATACCTCTCGCGAGGTAGCATATCGGAGGCGAATTATTGTAGCTACTGATCAAGTAGCACACTCCTGTAGCCTATTTCATCAACATTGCAAAGTATACTTATCTAACAAGGTATACTTTCAGGGAGAAATTTTCAATTTTAGGATAAATTTATTATTTTTATTATACTGAATTTATTACATTATCACAGCCATTTTGGCTGTGATAATGTAATACATTCAGTATAATAATTTCGCATACTTTTAATCATCAACTATATGCAGTGGTTAGTTCTATATGACATAATGCATTTCGGGAAAAATAAATGATTACTCTTTGCTATGTTGGTGAAGTAGGCTACTGTAGCATGATCTATATTGCTTCTTAATAGAAGCATGGCGGGTGTTTCATTGATGGAATGGCGAATAGTGCAGATAGTGCGATGCACAGGCTGATCTGGATCTACACTGGTTGTTATATACTGTCTTTCATAGTAATCTGTCGAGTGGGGCTTGGAAGCGCGTATGAACTTCATCATCATAATCATGTGATCATCATCATCATCATGTGGTTAGCAAATGACATAAGGCTGGCTGACAGTGACTCAATACACTGATGATATTTAAGCAACACCATTCATTTAATGAAACGTCAGCGGAAGTGATTTTCTAACACAGTGGGCGTCGGTCTGGCTGACTCAATAGACTGGTGTTATTTAGTAACACCATTCGTCCAACGAAACGTCAGCGTAAATGTTTTTCGAACACGATACATTGTCTCCGCATCAAAGCTCGACACGGCCATTATTTGTTTATTGGCCAGTGGCCATTGTGTATTAGTTCAATGCGGAAGGGGGTGGATTTAGACATTCCACATACATTTTTTTATAATTATTCGTAATCCTATTTTAGGGAAGGGGCCAAGTGACTTTGGTGTAGTATGGACCTGGCACCAGGTCGGGTTTATTCTAATTTCAGAGCTGATTTTATATATTTTTTTCGATGTAATATTCCGTTCTGATTTTGGGTTTATTTCCCCCCTATGCAGCAAAGGTTATATATGGGATCGAACCCGTTGGCCCAGCATTAAATGACCTTAGCTGTTGATAGGCCATTAAACACCAATAAATCAATCAATCCACATACATTTTGGTCTGGAAAAAAGGAACTCTGCCTATATATGATACTACACTGGCACCTTTCTAAACCGGATTAATTAAAATAATTGGATATTTGTATCATAGTCTTGAGTTGCCTGAAAAAGATTGGAAGGTTTGGTAAAACACAAAGTTTGTTGAATTTGATGAAATATAATGATGTATTTTGTTGATGTAGGGCATTTACAGTCAATCCCGGTGATGCCAAATACCACATATTGAATCTGAGACATCGTGCCTTTAACTCTGCATGCTATCCGCCAAACGAATTAGGAGTTTTCTCTCTGTAAATATGTCTTGAAATTTCATTAGAATTGAGTCGTCAGGACTCGATTCTAATGAAATTCCAAGACATATTCATGATATTTACGGGGAGAAATACAAGAAAATATGATTAATTTTTGTCCACTAGTTTTGAACTATTTATAGCCAACAAATTTCCCAGCATGCAAAGAGTTATAATCACACCCTGTTTATTTCAGTCTGAAAGTATAACATTTCATGCAGTGAATTTCATCAAATAAACTGGTGCATTTTGTTGTTACCGCTTTGCAATCCACGAAGCTAAAAACCACATATTGAGTGGGTGGCAGGTGGGAGAATGTGATGGGTAATTTAACGATCGGGGTTCATCCTTACCGGAATCCCGACAGGAGACCTGGTTTAGCCCTCATATACGTCTTTGGCATTTTGTATGTGACAGTTGAATCTGGTTATACCCCTTAATGTGAGTATTACGATTATTCCTAATCTTATTTTAGGGAAGGGGCCAAGTGACTTTGGTGTGGTATGGACCTGGCACCAAGGTCGGGTTATTCTAATTTCAGGGCTGAATATATTGTTTCTCGATGTAAATATTCCGTTCTGATTTTGGGATTTTCCCCCCAATGCAGCAGGTTAAAACGGGATCGAACCCGTTTGCCCGACCTTATATGACCTTAGCTGTTGATAGGCCATTAAACACCAATAAACAAACAAACAAAACCACATATTGAATATCTGAGACAGTGCCTTTAATCACCCCGTGTTTATTTCACAGTTTTAAACTATAATGTTTCATGCGTTCCGTCAGTCACGTTCTAGGTGGATAAATTATCGGCCGCGACCTATCTGCAGGCTGATTCTGTGTGTATTAAATTGCAAACACATGTTCCGAAATATCAACTACAGTAATAAACAACTGGAGTCGCGTTGGAGCAAAAACACATCAGTCAAAATGTGTAGTTTAAAATTGGCTGCCGGTTTATAGTAAGGGTTTAGGGTATAGTAATTTGTACTTGCATTTATGTGACTGGATAATCAGTACCGTATGACGTTGATAACCAGCATAGTCCCAGATCAGTCTGTCTGATCAGGGTGGGTGGGTGGTCTGATCAGGGTGTGGGTGGTGGTCTGATCAGGGTGTGGGTGGTGGTCTGATCAGGGTGTGGGTGGTGGTTTGATCAGGGTGTGGGTGGTGGTCTGATCAGGGTGTGTGGGTGGTGGTCTGATTAGGGTATGTGGGTGGTGGTCTGATCAGGGTGTGTGGGTGGTGGTCTGATCAGGGTGTGTGGGTGGTGGTCTGATCAGGGTGTGGGTGGTGGTCTGATCAGGGTGTGTGGGTGGTGGTCTGATCAGGGTGTGTGGGTGGTGGTCTGATCAGGGTGTGTGGGTGGTGGTCTGATCAGGGTGTGTGGGTGGTGGTCTGATCAGGGTGTGGGTGGTGGTCTGATCAGGGTGTGAGTGGTGGTCTGATCAGGGTGTGAGTGGTGGTCTGATCAGGGTGTGTGGGTGGTGGTCGGGCGAACGAGACGGCATAAATTAACGATAGTGGTTCCTCCTTATAGGAATCACTATTTGCCTGGTTTGGCCCTCCAGTACGTTTTTATCTTTGGCTCTTTTGTTACCTGGGAGTTGAATTGGGTTATTGCCCATTATAAAAGTAGTAAGATTATTACTGATCCTACTGCTTTTGGGAGGGGCCAAGTGATTCTGATGTGGCGAGGACCTGGCATCAGATCAGGATTATTCTGATTTCAGGACTGAATATATATTTTTATTATTGTAAATATTCAGTTCTGATTTTGGGATTTTCCCCCCATTTGTACATTTACTTGAAAATGTACATGTCCTTGTACAGGTAATATATGGGATTTAGTACTAAACCCATTGACCCGGCCTTAAATGACCTTAGCTGTTGATAGGCCGTTAAACCCCAACAAACAAACAAACAAAAACAAACAAACTGATCAGGGTGTACACAGTTTATTGTCTATAACACAAATATCAGTGCCTTATTTGACTCGTGGCGTAGATGCAAGGGGCCAAAATGCATATCTTGTTCTTTGTGTGTTGCATCAGATTCGCTAGTTCTGGGAATTGCTAACATACCGTATTCATTCTAACAGTAGCCGCCTCTCTAATAGTAGCCTCCCTCCCATATTTGTATTCTAAATATGTTATTTTCACCTACAAAAGCCATTTAAAACACTGTTTTAAATGGCTTTTGTATGTGAAAATAACATATTTTGATTATATTTTCCACATTTTTAACCCACAAATTGCATAGCCCCGGGGGCGTTTATTAGAATACATACGGTACATGTAACATTACATTTTAAAAGGGTCTGAAAATCTGCACTTGAGACAATCTGTGAAAATCTGCACGTCGGCTAAATTGTTGCAAAATGTAGTGTGTTGTCTTTAACCCTTAGAAGGCGGGAACCGAAAACTGTCGGCTGCTGTTGTAACTTATTTTGTATTTTCTCTGAATAAAAACATGGTTTGGCAGCATTTTAGAATCATTTCCATTGGAAATGATTCTAAAGTGCTGTCAAACCATGTTTTTGATAAGAAAAATGGAAAATAACAAATAAACAGCAGACGACAAATTTTAATTCATCACTGTAAGGGTTAAAGTCTAAACAAATAGATTGAACAATACTTCAGTAACAAAGAACCCAACTCCTCCAATGTTTCGGCACACGACCTTTACCAAGGATTTAGCGTCTACAATAAATTAAAGACCTTGTGACGAAACGTTGGAAGAGTGGGTTTTTGGTTTCTGAAATATTGTTCAACAATATCATATTAATGTGGAAAGCTTGCTAAACAAATTTAAAACTCCATTTATTCAATCAATCAATCAATCAATCACATTCACTTGTTGTTTAACAGACATAAAACCCCAACCAATCAATCTACACGGGTTACAGTAGTCTTCTGTTTCCGCATCCGTTACCATAAAGTGTAATATGGCATGGCTTATCGTTGTTGTAGACGTCTGGTTCGTTTTCATGCGTGACACACAGACTTTCGTAACATTATCAGAAGGGTTTGGAATGTTTTGAATTTGTTAAAGGGAGTCTTGTAATGTATATATTAATTTAACAGTTTAACCATTTTCATGCCGAGGTTACGCCATTATGTTTGCGGAAAATTCTAAATATTTTCCTTCTATGCGCTCAGAAGTATATGTCGCGACCAGCATTTGAACCGTCTCGTCATTTCATTACTTGAAATGAGTGGTCACAACATATGCTTTCATTGAGAAATAACAAAAATAAAAAATAAAATATTTAATAAATTTCATACCCGTAAAGGTGTATTCAGAAAGGAATTGGTTACATAAGAAAGGAGGGTGTCCTGTCTGGGATTCATGCCCAAATGGTGAATCTGGACGGGGATTCACACCTGGGGCCAATATAAGTGGTCTGGTGTAGCAAGGGTGCCTGGTACAAGATCAGGATATTGTAGTTTCAATGTTTGAAATGCTTTGTTATTTTAGTGCTCAGCATCCAGTACTCCCCCCAATAAATACATTACTGCCTGTATTCGTGGCTGTGACTGGGAAAAAATATCCGGCAAGGCTCAAGAATTTCTTTATTTCTCCTCAGAAGTATATGTTGTGACCACTCATTTGAACCGTGAGTGGTAACAACATATATTTTGGTTCAGAAATAAGGAAAATAGATAGAGAATAGTAGGTTAGTGCCGTGAATGGGAAAACATATCCGGCAAGGCTCAGGAAACGGGATGGGCGAGGCTCTGCCAAGCACATCCCGTTTCCATGCCGCGCCAGATATTTTTTCCCATTCACGGCATACTAACTACTCTATTTATCCTGTCAACACCTACAAATGGCTGTAAAATGCAAAAATTGCATTGACTGGATATCAAAAATGTTTCACGGCACCGTGTTTCACGGCACATACGCACTGTGTTGACGGGATAAATAACAATCCATAGTTACTTGCTAGGAGCATGACTGGTGTTTCATTGATGCAATGGCAAACGGTGTATATCCTGAACAGTCCTTACATTTTTCAATAACTCGCTCAATAACCGCTACATCGATTTTGATAATATTTGGCCACAATGTGTGTCTAGGGATGGTGCTTTGTTTTTAATATGACCCACGTCCGCCCGTCCAAGGTCAAGGTCACTAATGACTTGTGTTCACCTTGTTTGCAAGGCAAAAATGTTACAAAAATAAAATCTTTATTATTAAGGCTGCCAGCGAGGGTATTAGCTTCGGTTAACGATGCCAGTTCTTGTTATGGTTGTTTATTATGTCAGGAGACCGTGATACATTTTACTTTGTAAGAACATCATATTTTTAGCTGTTCTTTTTAAAAACTAAGATGACCATATGATCTCTTTAAAATGGGTGCGATTTTAGCATAATCAGCACAAAAATTTAACGAGTGAAACACTATATTTAACCCTTACAATGCTGAATTAATTTTTGTTGTCTGCTGTTTATTTTCCATTTTTCTTATAAAAACATGTTTGACAACACTTTAGAATCATTTCCAATGGAAATGATTCTACAGTGCTGTCAAACCATTCTTTTATTGAGCAAGATAATCAAATATAACACAACAGCAGACAACTATTTTTGTTTCCCGCATTCTAAGGGTTAAGACAATACTGGCTCACTTGCCGTCCGTTGCGTTAGTCACTACCTCTCCACCTTCTGATCAGGGTCTTCACTGTTTGCAATAATATGTATAATTCAGTCGGCAAACAATGTGACAATCAGACTGCATTAATATATAATGAAGACTCGAGATCTATATCTGTTGAGAACAATATGTGACCTGTCAGCATTCATGAGAATCTTCAGCTGATCAGCTGATTTCTGATGATTTTTTTTTCATCAATATAATCCGGAATGTTTTCCCAATGATCAGCGAACAGTGTAGCTCCTGATCAGCCTGCGTGAATGCACATGCTGATCAGGAGCTACACCGGTTTCAAGCTCAATAAGTTTATTTTCATCACGGCAAGTCACAAATATGACAATTTCAAAGTTGTTTCATTGTTTTAACCCTTAGAATGCGGGAACCGAAAATAGTCGTCTGCTGTTAATTCATATTTTGTATTTTCTCTCAGTTAAAACATGGTTTGGCAGCATTTTAGAATCATTTCCATTAGGGAAGGCGCCAAGTTACTATAGAGTGGGGGTGGGTGGTGGTCGGGTGAACGTGACGGTGTAATTTAAACGGTAGGGGTTCCTCCTTATAGGAATCACGATTTGCCTGGTTTGGCCGTCAGGTACGTTTTTATCTTTGGCTCTTTAGTTACCTGGGAGTTGAATTGATTGGGTTATTACCCATTATAAAAGCAGTAAGATTATTACTGATCCTACTGCTTTTGGGAGGGGCCAAGTGATTCTGGTGTGGCGAGGACCTGGCATCAGATCAGGATTATTCTGATTTCAGGGCTGAACATATAGTTTTGTTATTGTAAATATTCAGTTCTGATTTGGGGATTTTCCACTCATTTGTACATGTACTTGAACATGTACATGTACTTGTACAGGTAATATATGGGATTTAGTACTAAACCCATTGACCCGGCCTTAAATTACCTTAGTTGTTACCCCAACAAACAAACAAACAGACTATGGTGTGGTATGGACCTGGCACCAGATCAGGTTATTCTAATTGCAGGGCTGAATATATATTCCGTTCCGATTTTGGAATCAAATCTTGTTATGGGAGGGGTTATCACGTTTCTCCCGTGGGTGGGAGGTGAGAACGATCGGGGTTCATCCTTACCGGAATTCCGACTGGAGACCTGGTTTGGCCCTCACATACGTCTTTGGAATTTTGTATGTGACAGTTGAATCTGGTTGTACCCCTTATGTGAGTATTACGATTATTCGTAATCCTATTTTATTGGAAGAGGCCAAGTGACTTTTGTGTGGTATGGACCTGGCACCCGGTCAGGTTATTCTAATTTCAAGGCTGAATATATTTTTTCTCGATGTAAATATTCCGTTCTGATTTTTTCCCACCAATGCAACAGGCTAAAACGGGATCGAACCCGTTTGCCAGGCCTTACATGACCTTAGCTGTTGATAGATCGTTAAACACCAATAAACAAACAAACAAACAAACGTTTCTCCCATGTTGTGAATTATGCCATATTTTAGGTTATCGTTAAATGGTTAGATTTTGGGTTACATGGGTTCTTCAGTCTCCTTTAGGTAGCTATATTGGGAATTGTGCTATATTATGGATTGTATAATTATGATTTACATGTTTGCAACTCATCAAGCTATGTTGTGCTATTTTGCTCAATCAGAATTCCACCCTTTCCAGTGAAATTTTCACACCAGATTCTGACCAGAACTGAAATAGAACACATTTTGTTCTACATGTATTTCAGTCTGGTGAGAATCTGGTGTAAACATTTGTTCTATGATCATGATGATTTGAGTGAGCTTTATTTGTCTTTGTCCGGAGTTTGGAGTTATCTGATTTGTATGTAAACCATATAAATGGGTTGTTAATGTACCTGTGGCTGTCACACGTTAAATGTACCTGTGGCTGTCACACGTTAATGTACCTGTGGCTGTCGCATGTTAATGTACCTGTGGCTGTCACACGTTAATGTACCTGTGGCTGTCACACGTTAATGTACCTGTGTCACACGTTAATGTACCTGTGGCTGTCACACGTTAATGTAACCTGTGGCTGTCACACGTTCATCAAAATACTCTTTTTGTTGTTGTTTGTTTTTTTCATGGAAACATATAATATAATTTTAAATGTAAAAGCTGTAAAATAGACCTGTAGTCTTCATTTACAAGGAAAATATATTCCATAAAATAAATACTTATTAGATTTTTTAGCTCACCTGAGCAAAGCTCATGTGAGCTATTCTTATGGCAAAGTGTCCGTCGTCCGTCGTCCGTGAACATTTTCAATCATCTTCTTCTCCCGAACTGCTGAGCCGATGTTGGTCAAACTTTACAGGGATGATATATGGGTGATGCCATTTCAGATTTGTTAAAATGAAGGTCATCAACAATCCAAGATGGCCGCCGTGGAAAAGTAGGTCAAATTCTTAAAAAATCTTCTCACGAACCGCCAGGCCGATTTTGACGAAACTTTGTATGAATGATCTATAGTTAATGCTGATTCAGATTTGTTCATATGGTGGCCCCTGGGTCAAAAATGGGCGTGGCCCGAGGGGTCAAATAGGGGTCAAATTTTATTTTTGACCGAATATGGTCATTTTATATATCAAATCGAAGGTATAGCAGTAAATCACGTGCACATTCGCAATATATGTTAGATCAGAAGGTACCAACAAATTCTGTGGAACATTTGAAGTTGTAAGTGAAGAGTCTTTGTGAAATCAAGATGACCACTATGGAGGCTTTTAGGTGAGCGATACAGGCCCATTTGGGCCTCTTGTTATAATACATGTACAAGTATTCGTAAACGTACTTTTTTTGTGGAACAAAAATTATAAATTATTTGTGTAACAAATTCCATCTGTGTTAAGGATGCATGTCTATTGCTGTGGTTTACCAACTGATTATAGCTGTTCTTACATGTTGTAGCCATCATTGTGATTTAATCAATTTCAGGCGCAATACAATATGCTAATGTCAAGAAAGTTCCTCGCTATATGACCTTAACCGTTGCTGGGACGTTAAATGTGTTTTGTTATTACTAAGAAGAGACAATGCCACACCCTAGCCCTAGCCCTAACCCAAACAATTACATGTATCTTTCTGCCAATCCATCCACAGGTCTATAGTGTTGAAAGGGTTAATTGATATTTATCCTGTCAACACAGTGCGTAGGTGGCGTGAAACTGTTTTGATATCCTGTCGATACGACCTAATCTCTGCGTATGAATATGTGCGGTGGCTGGTGCTATTTGTTTTGCATTTTAAAGCCATTTGTAGGTGTTGATGGGATGAATAGAATAGTAGGTTAGTGCCGTGAATTGGAAAACATATCTGGCGCGGCACAGAAACGGGATGTGCTCGGCAGAGCCTCGCCCATCCCATTTCCTGAGCCTTGCCAGATATTTTTACCCATTCACGGCACTAACCTACTATTCTCCATATCATATCCCCACCTTGTTAAATGTGCCATCCAATCAGTTATAAATCATATTCCAAGGGAAATCCTGGGTGGTAGGTGGGAGCATGTCATGTGTAATTTAACGATCGGGATTCATCTTTACCGGAATTCCAACCGGAGACCTGGTTTCGCCCTCACGTATGTCATTGACATTTTTGTATGTGACAGTTGAATCTGGTTCGAGTAATGCGATTATTCGCAATCTTATTCTCCCCAATGCAGGTTACATGCGGGATCGAACCCGTTGGCCCGGACTTAAATGACCTTAGCTATTGATAGACCGTTAAACACCAATATGTATATCAAATACTGCTATCTGTATGTTTATCACAGTTTCTGATACTAAATACTTGGATATAACGCAAGATTTGTGGAATTCAATCAAATGAAACGGTGCACATGTGCACAGTGCACATAGTGTACATGAACAAATAACAGTCTAACATATTCTCAACAAGACGGTTCAAATGATTGTTGTAACATATACTTTTATAAGAAGAAATGAAGAACATAAAACAATCTGATTTTTTTTTCAACCAAAACTATTATACTTTGACTGCAATGAGTTAATTTGTCTGTGAACCTGTATTTTCAGGGAGAGAGCGGTGCAGGAGTTACGTCGCCATGGTTTAGTCCCGCCCATACCGCCGATGGACTACTCCAGCACCAGTTGATATCGCTCCACGAGTCCCATACGTTCTCCTCGCTCGAGAAGTCCTACCAGGTTAGTTTCTGTTCATGATCACGAGGGTCCGTGCTTATTAAAGATACATGCCCACTTAGTAGGCATAAAATGTTCTTTATAGGAATTAAATAAATGTATAATTGTGTCACTATTCCACCAGTTGTAAAAATTACGAGTGCCCGCTATACAGATATAATCATTTAGTAATATGTATTTTACTACTAGTGACTCGTGGTTGTATCAGGTTATTTTCATATGCAAATGAGGTATGATATTTTTAGCGAAGCTCATGTGAAGCTCATGTGAGCTATTGTTACCGCAATGTGTCCGTCGTCCGTCGTATTCCGTGAACATTTTCAAACGTCTTCTCCTTGGTAACCATTGGGTTTATAGTCACCAAACTTCATGGTCATGGTCCTTAGGTTGGGGAATTACAAAATTGTTAAAATGACGT
>JAQRGA010001042.1:0-10871 GCA_029237695.1 Conchocele bisecta
CAAATGGTGGTCACAACATATGCTTCTGAGCACATATAAAGAAACTATTTAGGATTTTCCACAAACAAAATGGCGTATCCTCAGCATGATATGGGTTAATGGAATCTAAAGCCTGTCAGCAGCCAATGTAGTTTTAGGCTGGATCAATGGTGTCTAATCCCATATTTCACCTGTAAGAAACAGGGGGCCGTTTCACTAAACTTCGTACGACTAAAATGTTCGTAAGTGCAAAATTATGATAGTCTGTAAATTTCACATTAACAATGTTTTCTTGTAAACAATTATTGGATTTACATTTATTGAGCATAGGCTCAATACATGTAAATCCATCAATTGATATTTCTAGATGATCCTAAATTTGCACTTACGAACATTTTAGTCGTAAGAAGTTTAGTGAAACGGCCCCCTGGATACATACATAGAAAATGTGTTCATAGAACACGGATGCCCCACATACTGCTTTGATAGTAAACGAGGCAAAATTCTGAGTCGAAAAGGGGTCAAATCAAAAATCTAAATAATATTTTGCGCATCTACTAATCATAAGGAAGCTACATACCAGGTTTCAGGTGTGTAGCTAATATTAGAGTTACAAGGCAAACTTGCCAAATTCTAAGTCGAAAAGGGGGAGATAATCCATTCTCGGCAGTGGAATCAAAGATCAAAATAAACTATGCGCATCTACTCATCATAAGGAAGCTACATACCAATTTATTTTCAGGTTGGTAGCTAGTACCGTTTACGGGACGGACGGATGGACAAGGGCAACACTAAATGCCCTCTCTACATAAAACACGGGGTATCAAAATACAACCCAACCAATGACATAATATGTGTGTACAAGTCGATGGCCCCACCATTAAAAGTACTAATCTTTCCACCCTTATAATGGGTATAACCCGATTCAACTCTCACGTACAAGAAAACCAAAAATGTACGAGAGGGCAAAACCAGGGGTGATCGAGGTGATTTCAGCGATGAAAATACAGCCAGGGAATAATATATATCACATATATCACATGTTTCAGATAAACGTCGGTCAAAAAATGGCATACCTAAGAGTGAGTTGGTCAGTGGTGGCCCAACTGATTGTAGCAGTGTGACTGGCAGCCTACTGGAGCATGAACTAGAGACAACTTGATGATGAATGATTATATAATACCATAATTATGTGTCTTGCTCTAGACCGATATCTTAAATTTTTTGTCGTCTGCTGTTTATTTTCTATTTTCCATTTTTATCATCAAAAACATTCTTCAACAGCAGTTTAGAATAATTTACAACATGCTTTGACAGCACTTCAGAATCATTTCCATTGAAACTGATTCTGAAGTGCTGTCAAACCAGGTTTTTATTGAGAAATAAGGCAAGATATAAAAGCAACAGCAGACGACAATTGTTGTGAGTAGCGGTCTAAGGGTTAAGTCCCTCGTTGTATCGTCATATTTCAACAATAATGATTTAGAAAATCAGTCATATTTTCTGTAAATGACGTCGAAAATTGACATACAATTCAGAGCTCATGAATTGTTTGTCACGTTTTGACGTACCGGTAATTCATATAGAAACAATTTTATTTTTTCCAACGTTCGACGTCATTTACTCGTAAAAAATATGGTGTTTTTTTTAATCAATAACGATGAAATATCCTGATGTGAAAGGGAGATAATTATACCAGAGCCGGGCACGTATCTATACTGCCATGAGAAAAAGATGCATACAGACTTTGTGACCCGAGTATCCCCTGATCGATCGGTTTATATCAAACCAACACTATATTTAACTCATATTTCCTTTAACTCATTTATATTTTAAAGGCACTGTGTCTCAGATATTCTCCATGCGGTGCTTCACTTCATGCACTGCAAATGATATAATATTATATCGAGCAATCGCACCGTTTCATTCGATCAAATTTCAAAAATATTATACCATACTCGAATATACACAACAGTGGAACCTCTCTAAACCGGACACCCTGGGGGACTCCCACACTGTACTGGGGGTCTCCCAGGGTGTCCGGTTTAGACAGGTTGCACTGTATTTCCTGAAGACATTTTTGTGTGCTTTGCAATCATGAACAGACATTAACATCAGATATAAATATCAGTGACACCAGTCTAATGAAACAAACAAATGCGTTCCTGGTGCCCGGTTTAGAGAGGTTTTACTGCACTTAGACAGACACACTAGTTTAACCCGTTCACCCCAAGAAAATGACATGGACTATTTCATGCTGACTTTGAGACTGTTCCATTATGCAGAAAAAGGGGTTATTTTGTAAACATTAAAAATATTCACAAATGGTGCAGGGGCCCGTTTCACTAAGCTTCCTACGACTAAAATGTTCGGAAGTGCAAATTTGTGATCGTCTGGAAATTTCAATTGATGGATTTACATTTATTGAGCATAGGCTGCATATGCAGCCTATGCTCAATAAATGTAAATCCATTAATTGTTTACAAGAAAACATTGGTAATGTGACATTTACAGACTATCATAATTTTGGACCTACACATATTTTAGTCGTAAGAAGTTTAGTGAAACAGCCCCCAGATCCTGATGAGCCGGCTCATCAGGATCTACTCCATATGCAACTATTAGGAAAAAGGTCTCTGGTGTTGAAAGGGTCAAGTAGAATAAAAAATAGTAATAGACTGCCGAAAAACTAGCATTTTCAACGCGAGTCATGGTCATTGTTCAGTTTCTTTAACTTTTTTTTTTAACTAATCCATTTTTTTTTTCCAGGCAATTCATATTATCTAAAATTTGTTTCATACAAATCTATAATTAAATTTCTTAATAATATGTGTACAATTTCTACGAATATCTCGGACCCAGTGTCTTTAAAAGCTGAATTTATCTGCACAGTGTGACATCACGGAGGCTACAGTGGTTATACGGGCATTTTGTCAGCAGGCCGTCATGTTTCTTGCAACACGACATGAAAAGTTTGTACATGCAGGCACCATACTGGCCTGTAATATTTGAATCCAATATTCTAATGTGCTGTAGCAAAATGTCATTTACAAAAATATTAAATGTAGTTACCATAACCCATTACATGCGGAATACAGCTTTATGGATTTATGATTTTTTTTTTAAATATATTTTTTTTTTATTTCTCAATGAAAGTATATGTTGTGACCACTCATTTGATCCGTCTCGACGAGACGGTTCACATGGTGGTCACAACATATGCTTCTGAGCACATATAAAGAAACTATTGAGGATTTTCCACAAACAAAATGGCGTATCCTCTGCATGAAATGGGTTAATAACCCTGAATATTCGGACACATTTAGTCTGGAAAACACATATAAATACAATGGTTTCCCATAATGAAGAGTGTCACAATATCAATGCATTTGGATACAATTTGCTTTGAGAAACCCCTATAAAAATAATGGTTCTCGAAAACAAAATGGAGTCCGAATTACATGGGTCAGGTAGGTACACAAACATTTTTATTTATATTGCAATGTTTTCTCTGATAGGGATGGAGATATAAAATAGCATAATATTCCATTATTTGTCGTTAATAAAACAAAATCATTTTTCCCCGTAAATTTCCATAAAGGTTGGCAAATATGCCATGTAGTTTTCTTTACCCATTTCACCCTTAACCCTTAGAATGCAGGAACCGAAAATAGTCGTCTGCTGATAATTCAAATTTTTTCTTTTCTCTCAACAAAAACATGGTTTGGCAGCATTTTAGAATCATTTCCATTGGAAATGATTCTAAAGTGCTGCCAAACCAAGTTTTTGAGGTGAAAAATGGAAAAAAAAAAATATTCAGCAGACGACACAAATTAATTCAGCATTGTAAGGGCTAACTAACTCTTCCATATACTGTAGACTTTCGAACTATTTCATTAATCGGAAAAGGGAATTTTTTGTAAAAAAAATCATAAAATATCCACAAACAGTGCAGATCCAGATAAGACGGCTCGTTATCTGGATCTACACTGTTTGCAAACATAGGGTAAGTGGTCTGTAGAGAGAATTTTAAGATTCATCAATATGTTTACAACCATTAAATACCATACAGGGCATCTGGCCGACAAACGGGATCATGTGACATCTAATGCCAGTAGAGGTGTCATTGACTGAAACTAAAATATTGATGATATGTATTGATTGTTAGATAAAAATATAAAAGTTACACCTTAATACAAGACTGTATGCTACGGAGCCCCGCAGAGAACATGGATTTTTTATATTAATTCGTTCCCACAAAAAAACATTTTGTTCCCTCAATTTAACGAATTAACAATTTGTTCCCACAAATAACAAAATTGTTATAATTGAGGGAACTAATTGTTAATTTGTGGGAACGACTTGTTAATTCGTGGGAACGATTTGTTAAAATTGAGGGAACAAATTGTTATTTCGTGGGAACAAATTAATAAAAAAAAATAATTATACGTCCCCTGCTCCGTAGGATGCAGGCTATTTAACGTGATGAAATATTAATTCAAATATTATAAAAAAAAAATTATAAATGTTTAGTTCCACCATACTTACCAGGGATTCCGTTGGGGAAAATAAAAAAATCGCCACTTAAAAAACAAAAAAAAACAATTGGCGATAAAAAATTACAATTTTCGAAAAAAAAAAAATGTTTTTTTTTTTTTTTTTTTTTTTCAAAAATTGTAATTTTTTATCGCCAATTGTTTATTTTTATCGCCAATTGCGAAAGTGGCGATCGCCAGCGGAATCCCTGCTTACATTTTATAACTAGAGACACATTTGCTCAATTTCAATTTTTTTTTTTTAAACATTAAAATAACTTTATACTTGTGCGAAATTATTATTATCATTGTGGTATCAATATTTCAAAATATGTATCCAGGGCTCCAGATAAGGAATTAGTAATTGAGTATTTTCACTCCATCATTTCTGAAGCAATAGGGTATTTCAAAATTTTAATTGGGTAATTGGGTAAAATAAAAATAATTACACAACTGTTTACACATCAACAGACAGCAGTTATTGAATAGTTTGCTTCGAAATGAAAACATGTCTTGACATTTCATTTGAATTGTCTTGAAATACCAAGATGTGTTTTCATGGAAAATAATAAAAATATGCTATAGTTGTGGTCTGTTTATTGTTTTCTGCAGCATGATAAAGGTACCACAAAATTGTTATTGCTTTTTGATACACTTCTGATTTCAATTGGGTTCTTAGCAATTTTAATTGGGTATTTAAGCAAATACGCAGCTTATCTGGAGCTCTGGTATCTGTAAAATTGATACATTGATATTCGTTTCCATCAATGACACCTGAAACTGGGAACAAATTTGTTGGGACAAACCTTGCGAAAACGGGAATCATTAGTTACAGTGGAACCTCTCTAAACCGGACAACCTGGGTCCCCCAGGGTGTCCGGTTTAGAGATGTTCCACTGTAAATCAGGCATATGACCATTCTGGGACATACTTATATATTTTGCAATCATGAATATGCATTATTATCCGATATACGTTGCCAAGAAACCCATGAAATTGAGATCACATATACACGTACATGTATTTTCTTGGTGTTCGGTTCCAAGAGGTTTGACTGTACCAGTGAATTCCAAGTCATAGTCGCAGTGCTAATCAGGATCCACACTGATTGATTATCAGAGCTCCAGATAAGGTGCGTATTGGTGTATTTTCCGCACTGAGTTTAGCAGAATACGCATTGGTTATCAAAAGTGGGAGTACAAAATACTCACAGCAATGTGAAAATATGCATTGATTTTCAAATTGAGTAGTGAAAATACTGTAATAAAGTTGAACATTTACTTAGTTGAGCTGCAAAAAGCAAACACTGTTTGCTTTTTGCAGCTCAAATAAGTGAATTTTTTAATGTTTTATTTTTGTATCTGAAGACAATCAATGATACATTTGTAAAAGTAAAATACGCATTGAATTTGAAATATGGGGATACAATACTCTTTAGATACAAAACTTATCTGGAGCTCTGCGCACCGATTGATTATTTTACATTTGTACAACCGTGTCCTATTCAGACGAGAGGGAGGTTCTGGACAGTGGTGTGGACAAGGCTACGATATACTGGTAGCAATAATCCTGATACTGTGCCAGGGGTCATCAGATTGCATATCAGGAAAAGTTGATATACCAGCAATGGTGAAAGTCATATATAGATGGGACCTCGGTTTCAACTATCATCCGAACGACCAATGAATGGAAAGTATTTTTCATGCCGATAGCAAAGATTTTTTTTTGATGATGTTTAACAACCTGTCAACAGCTAAGGTCATTTTAAGCCGGGTTAATGGGATTCCCATATTTCACCTGCTATGATGGGGGAAAAAAAATAAACCAGATGGCCGCGGCCAGTATGTCGAGCACGCCGAGGCATTTGATGGTACATGTATTTTTTAAAAACTTTAACGCAGATTTCGGACGGACGGACAGACGCATGCATGGACGGACGCACGGACACCCGGACGTCATTGTGATCACTATGTCTCTCTTTCCGCAAGCGGGCTCGACAAAAAATCAGAATGTAATATTTACAGAAAAAAAGAAATTCAGTCCTGAAATTCGAATAAACAGACCTGGTGGCAGGTCCTCACCACACCAGTCACTTAGCCCCACTCCCTAAAAGTAATAGGCTCAGTGCTAATCTTACTACTTTTATAATGGGTATAACCAGATTCAACTCTCAAGTAACAAGAAAGCCAAAAATAAAATGTACCCGAGGGCCAAACCAGAGATATCATCATTCCGATAAGGATGAATGATATTGTTAAATGTACCCTTCACATGTTTCCAACCAACTGCCCAATGCACTCACACTTCACCATGCGGAAACTGCTATTTGTGAGAATTAACTGAGCAGGATCACAGGTTGAAGTAACGGACCAAGGTCTATAAATACATTAAATATGCCTAAAAGCATCAATAAATGAAAAATAATAAGCTAAAAAAAAATTATTTTGATTAGCTTATTATTTTTAATTTATTGATGCTTTTAGGTATATTTAATGTATTTATAGATCTAAAAAAAATAAAATTTTAGCTTATTTTTTTTTCATTTATTTATGCTTTTAGGCATATTTAATGTATTTATAGACCTCGGTCCGTTACTTCAACCTGTGTGGAAAATTGTCACAAATTGACTATTATTATCCTAGTTTTTTATTTTTTGTTGGGTACATTTGAGTAAATGAAAAAAAATAAACATATACATATATGTGTATATCGAGGGAGTAAAAAAAAATTGTTTAGCTAATATCTTTTTCATTTATGGATGCTTTTAGGCATATTTAATGTATTTATAGACCTCGGTCCGTTACTTCAACCTGTGATCGGGATATATTGGTCAATATGTCACACAATCCTGAATATCAGCCAACAGCCTACATAATGATCATAAAATATATCATGACAATATTAGTTACATTTAGTAACAGTCATCATTGGCAATTCGGAAACCTGCAAATTATTTCATTAATGCCCCTCGAAATTGATTTACCGGTATCGCAGGGCTCCAGATAAGCTGTGTATTTGCTTAAATACCCAATTAAAATTGCCAAAAACCCAATTGAAATCAGAAGTAGTGAGTATCAAAAAGCAAACAAAAATTTGTGGTACATTTGTCATGCTGCAGAAAACAATAAACAGACCACAAATATCGCATATTTTTTCTTATTTTCCATGAAAACACATCCAAAGAGACAATTCTAATGAAATGCCAAGACATGTTTTCATTTCGAAGCAAACTATTCAATAATTGCTGTCTGTTGATGTGTAAACAGTTAGTGTGATTTTATTTTACCCAATTAAAATTTTGAAATACCCAATTGCTTCAGAAACGATGGAATGACAATATTCAATTATTAATTCCTTATCTGGAGCACTGTTATTGGACATTAAATTTAATTTATTTTTAAACAACTTAATTTGTTTGATCAGGTTATATCAGTGACGTTTACATTTACACAGATCCAATAAGATCATACATGGCTGTGACTGGAGAAATATGGCTTATGGCCTTTGTGACCAGTGCAGACTCAGGGATTCCGCTGGCGATCGCCACTTTCGCAATTGGCGATAAAAATAAACAGTTGGCGATAAAAAATTACAGTTTTCAAAAAAAAATAAATTAATTTTCTATTTTTTTTTTATTTTATTTTTTTTTAAGTGGCGATTTTTTTGCTTTCCCCAGCGGAATCCCTGCAGACTCAGACCAGCCTGCGTATCCACGCAGTCTGGTGTGGGTCTGCACTGTTCGTAATTCAGTTAGTGAAACCCCTGCTTCTGACAACAAGCATAATGTCCATATCGAATGTGATGGCAGGACAGGAACTAGCGCGACAACAAATGTCATAAGCCCCAATTATCCTGTCACAGCCACAAATGTGTTTGTTTGTCAGCTGCACTGACGATGCCTTTGACAGTGTAGACCTTGGTCAAACTGTGCAGATAAGCTGGCTGAAAGGGGTGGTTATAGATGTTGTTTTGTCCCAGTTTTCCTCTGACAGTATGTGGCCCTGCGCTCGTGATCTTTAAAACATCTTCAGAGCAGATTCTCAAAATTTGTACTCAAAATCCAGCAGTTTGATTGGTCGGTCTAGACCAAGAAAAGCTCAGCCTCGACCAATCAAAATCCTAGTTTTGAACATCAGATTAGAGTTATAAGCATGGGGCCAGGTATATCTGCGACTGTGACAGGAGAAAAGGGGCTTATGATATTTGCGACCAGTGTAGGCCCAGTTTCGCACAGCATATATTAATTACAGGCTTAACCCTTAGACCGCTACTCACAACAATTGTCGTCCGCTGTTGCTTTTATATCTTGCCTTATTTT
This sequence comes from Conchocele bisecta, assembly GCA_029237695.1. NCBI lineage: Eukaryota > Metazoa > Mollusca > Bivalvia > Lucinida > Thyasiridae > Conchocele > Conchocele bisecta. Next base: position 8,833 of record JAQRGA010001042.1, read on the forward strand.
TCAATAAAAACATGGTTTGACAGCACTTCAGAATCATTTCCAATTCTGAAGTGCTGTCAAAGCATGTTGTAAATTATTCTAAAGTGCTGTTAAAGAATGTTTTTGATGATAAAAATGAAAAATAGAAAATAAACAGCAGACGACAAAAAAATTAAGATAGCGGTCTAAGGGTTAAGGAACGTACTACTACTGTGTGTTCCACGTTTTTCTGCCGACAAACATTTGGCCATTAAACACTTTTTTATCAATAACAAATTTTTAGTTTGATGAAATTCCATCAAATATTGATTTTATTGTGAAAAAACGATTTTCCTATGGGAATTTAACATGGGGAGTCAATTTCCAAAATATTTCATTTTTTGATCCTGAAGTATCAAAAAACTAAAAAAATTGGAAATTGACTCCGAAACCTGGCGAGATAGCTTGAAAATGATGTAATTAAGAAAACAAAAGTTAGATTTTGAAAATCGGTCCACAAACAAAAAAAATATTTTAAACAAAATCTATTTTTACAACCCCCAAGTTAAATTCCCATAAATATTTTTTCGCAATAAAATCAATATTTGATGGAATTTCATCAAATAATTTTTTTTGGGGAGGGCGACTTTTTTGTTATTGATGAAAAAGTACTTACTTTTAAATATTTTTTGGATTTCATATGTTTAATGGCCAAAAGTTCGTCGGCAGCAAAACGACGTGGAACAGATAGTAGATCTAGACTGGAGAGGATTGCCATAATCCTCTCTATTAAATTTAATATGATATTTATTGAACTTGTTTTATTTATAGAAACTTGGCACAGACGCGTATTTTAAAGAAATCCATACACATGTTTAATAAATTTCATATGACATCACCATGTTGATTTAATACAATTATATAATTAAACTAGTTGTCTAATTTCATAAGAAACTTGGCACAGCCGCAATATTATCAAATCAATAAACATAATACGGTAAACAATTAGAGGCTGATTTTGGATCTACACTGGGCGCAAAACCAATAAGCCCCTTTTCTCCAGTCACAGCCACAAATCATTTAACCCTTTCCCTGATAGAGACGACTTTTCACGCCTCTGCAGAAGATGTCTTTTGAAAACATTGTGGGAAAAGGAGAAATTGCTTGTAACAAGCAATTTCTCCTTTTCCCACAATGTTTTCTACTCTATCAGATAATTTAATCATCATTTGACCCAGCATTTGATTCTTTTATTCAGATGTTTTCGATTTGGAAGAGTCGAAATATCGCAAAACAGGGAAAGGGTTAAAATCATTCTATAAATTATCACTACCGTAAGCTCCTTTATTGCTCGAGCCACAGCCACACATAAATTATGCATTCTAACGACACGATCATCATAACCGCTCCATGAACTCTTGCTCCAAGTCCTGTGCGGTGGGCCGAAGCGTCAGCTGAGACTTTGTCTGAATAAGAGGCTGGGTCGGGTCCAAATTCTGCCCCTCCATATCTATGTCCAGCAAGGTTTTGTGGTGCCGTATATGCGGCGGCGTGCTGCCGGGCGACATACGCGAACGTGTTGAGAAATACGGCGTGTGGTCAGCGGACTCCGACGGAGTGACCCAAGTTGGCCGCGGCGACTCGTGTGAGTCACGGGACGAAGACGAGGAGTGAGTAGTGGTTGACTGTTTTAGTATACCTTGTTTCGTGCTGCCCAGGTCTAATGTCTTAGGCCGCTCCGGAAGCCCACCGTTTGCCTTTCTCCGCGGTGGAGCGACTGGGGTCTGCGTTTCGTGATATGGGCTCGAGGTATTTGAGGTATCAGATGGAGGTTTTCCCGACTCGGGGCTAAAGTCATCCTCGAAAGTCACCGAGTGTCGATTCGATCGCACGGTCACCTGAGACGTCTCGGAACTGTAGCTGCTGCCCGACAACTGTCTACTTAATCCGTGGTTGGAATGCAAAGTGCCATCCTGAGACGCGTTTGTGAGAGTTCCGTCGTCGCTGTCGGCCGCAGACAGCCGGTGAATAGGCGAGGCCCGATGAAGCAACGTCGTCGTTGATTTCACCGTTGAGGTATT
>JAQRGA010001044.1:0-10901 GCA_029237695.1 Conchocele bisecta
TACCCAATCCTAAGTCAACGTACCCACCTAGGAATCCACCCTGCATACGTAGGTACGTTTTGACTTTTTTGTTCATGGTACGTTTTGACTTCATGTTTTGACCCTTAGCTCATTTTTTGATACATTTAACTTTTTATTCTGGGTACATTTTGATTTTTTGCAGTGGTACGTTAGGTAGATCTATCAATAAATTTCATGGTCGCAAGAGCGCGGTTTGTTTTGGGGTGGGTGGTCAATGTAACTACACCTCCTGCAAATTATAATGACAACCAAACCCATAAAAAACGTGCGGTGAATGGGGGTATGGGGACAACCCAAATATACAAATATATATATATATATATATATCAATAAAAGAGAGATGGGTAGTGTAGCGGGTAACAGGAATTATTTGGTCATGAGTGGGCAGGGGGTCAGCAGAAAATATGTGTAGGGCCAACAGTAAATATTGAGGTTCTCTCGTTCTCCCTCTCTCGTTCTCTATCTCTCTCATCCTCGTTTTTTTCCTTTTTCTCCTATCTCTCGTTCTCGTTTCACTCTCTCGTTCTCGTTTTCTCTCACAAATATAGTACCTAGAGCTGAAGATATTACATAATCAATATTCCACAAAACGGACATTATCACCTGAAACGTATAACGGGTACACCAAACGAACCACTAGCACTGACACGATTTGTGTCTCTTTGACAACAGCGTTGCTCCCAAAGCGATTACCTCGCGTATGGGTTTGTTGTTTTTTTTAGATTAAGAAATTGGCAGAAACACCACCCAGCTGGGATTTTAGTTTAGAAGAAGGTTGAAGTCGTGGTGTGCAAGTATGGTAAGGGGCATGAGACAACAATTCAAAGCCAATATTGGTCGCTTCAGCCACTGCCACTTAAAGACTGGACGGGTGCATTATCCTGGATTCTCTTATTTTCATATTGAGAACTTGCTTACACCTAGTTACTTTCAACGGCCCTTGTAACATTAAAATGAAGGCAAACCATTGAGTATATGCATACAGTCATACACGTTGTAGTAGTATGAAGTCACACCAGTGTAAGTCATAGTTACTGGTCTTCTTTCTTGGAGGGGCTCGGAACTTTTTGAATGATCCTCGTACATACTATTTAGTTGCGTTGTAATTTATGTGACTGATGCAAGGACAGAATATGTACATATCAGCCACAGCATGTGCACAATGTATATGTGGCTAATACAAGGACAGAAAACGTACATATCAGCCACGGCATGTACACAATGTATATGTGGCTGATACAAGGTCAGAATACGTACGTACATATCAGCAACGGCATGTGCACAATGTATATGTGGCTGATACAAGGACGAACGTCATCAGCCACGGCATGTACACAATGTATATGTGGCTGATACAAGGACAGAATACGTACATATCAGCCACGGCATGTACACAATGTATATGTGGCAGATACAAGGTCAGAATACGTACATCAGGCCACGCATATACCACATGTGTATGATGATACAAGGTCAGAATACGTACATATCAGCCACGGCATGTACAGAATGTGTATGTGGCTGATACAAGGGCAGAATACGTACATATCAGCCACGGCATATACACAATGTGTATGTGGCTGATACAAGATCAGAATACGTACATATCAGCCACGGCATGTGCACAATGTATATGTGGCTGATACAAGGACAGAATACGTACATATCAGCCACGGCATGTACACAATGTGTATGTGGCAGATACAAGGTCAGAATACGTACATATCAGCCACGGCATGTGCACAATGTATATGTGGCTGATACAAGGACAGAATACGTACATATCAGCCACGGCATGTACACAATGTGTATGTGGCTGATACAAGGTCAGAATACGTACATATCAGCCGCCACGGCATGTGCACAATGTATATGTGGCTGTTACAAGGACAGAATACGTACATATCAGCCACGGCATGTACACAATGTGTATGTGGCTGTATCAACTGAGGACAGAATATGTACATATACAGAGTCTAAAAAGAAATGCAACAGCAGAATTGCTGCAGTTTTTCTTCACTATACATTTTGCTTTCGAATATTTTACTTCTGCAATTTGCGTAGTTACTTATTCATCATGTTGATGCACACAAATGGATACATACGAGGGTTGTCCCAGAAAACCGTAGACATTGGGAATAGCATTTGAACTGATGCATTGAACTCGATATACAAAAATTCACACAAATATAATACACCATCTTTGAACAAGCTCAGAAATTGTCAGGGACATACTGCTGCCAGATCGTGGCCATATTACGGATATATCAGCCGCACCGTGCACACTGTATCTACGTGGCTGATCGAGGCCATATTGCGGATGATATATGAGCTATAATACGGATATATCAGCGAGACCATTTACATGTACGTAGAGTGTATCTGCTTGGCTGACCTCGTTTTCGGTCTTACAGATATAGGTGTGATCCCGACTACGCCTTTAAGTATAGGATTATTACATATGATCATACAGTACCTAACCCTAACCCTAACCCTAACCCGGGATGTAAGTTTCTGTTGTAGACCACTAGCTGATGATGTTGTCCGAGTTTGCTGGGTGTAGGTGCGACAGTGGCTGAGAAACGCATTTAAACGCACAAGGTAGACATGAAGTATGACGGACAGACGGACTATAAACGGGGGCATATAAACAAATACGACTGCATGATTGTATTTCAAGTACCGTACTTGCGCGCAGAAGGGGGTACTTGAGATTCCGAGGCTAGGACTCCCAGCGTTAAAATCCAATTAGTCGCCTCTTACGACAAGCACGTACGATATACCACATGTGGTTGTATCTACTTGGAATATCGAGGAAATGTTACGGATATATCAGGCACACAATGTACACTGTATCTACATGGATGATCGTGGCCATATTACAGATATATCAGCCATACCATGTACACTGTATCTACATGGCTCATCGTGGCCATATATACGGATATATCAGCCACACCATGTACACTGTATCTACATGGCTGATCGTGGCCATATATACGGATATATCAGCCACACCATGTACACTGTATCTACATGGCTGATCGTGGCCATATTACAGATATATCAGCCACACCATGTACACTGTATCTACATGGCTGATCGAGGCCATATTACGGATATATCAGGCACACAATGTACACTGTATCTACATGGCTGATCGTGGCCATATTACAGATATATCAGGCACACAATGTAAACTGTATCTACATGGCTGATCGTGACCATATTACAGATATATCAGCCACACCATGTACACTGTATCTACATGGCTGATCGTGGCCATATATGTACGGATATATCAGCCACACCATGTACACTGTATCTACATGGCTGATCGTGGCCATATATACGGATATATCAGCCACACCATGTACACTGTATCTACATGGCTGATCGTGGCCATATATACGGATATATCAGCCACACCATGTACACTGTATCTACATGGCTGATCGTGGCCATATTACAGATATATCAGCCACACCATGTACACTGTATCTACATGGCTGATCGAGGCCATATTACGGATATATCAGGCACACAATGTACACTGTATCTACATGGCTGATCGTGGCCATATTACAGATATATCAGGCACACAATGTACACTGTATCTACATGGCTGATCGTGGCCATATTACAGATATATCAGGCACACAATGTACACTGTATCTACATGGCTGATCGTGGCCATATTACGGATATATCAGCCACACCATGTACACTGTATCTACATGGCTGATCGATGCCATATTACGGATATATCAGCCACACCATGTACTCTGCATCTACATGGCTAATCGTGGCCATATTACGGATATATCAGCCACACCATGTACACTGCATCTACATGGCTGATCGTGGCCATATTACGGATATATCAGCCACACCATGTACACTGTATCTACATGGCTGATCGTGGCCATATATATACGGATATATCAGCCACACCATGTACACTGTATCTACATGGCTGATCGAGGCCATATTACGGATATCTCAGCCACACCATGAACTCTGCATCTACATGGCTGATCGTGGCCATATTACGGATATATCAGCCACACCATGTACACTGCATCTACATGGCTGATCGTGGCCATATTACAGATATATCAGCCACACCATGTACACTGTATCTACATGGCTGATCATGGCCAAATTACGGATATATCGGCCATACGATGTACACTGTATCTACATGGCTGATCGAGACCATATTACGGATATATCGGCCATACCATGTACACTGTATCTACATGGCTGATCGTGGCCACATTACGGATATATCGGCCATACGATGTACACTGTATCTACATGGCTGATCGTGGCCATAGTACGGATATATCGGCCATACCATGTACACTGTATCTACATGGCTGATCGAGGCCATATTACGGATATATCGGCCATACGATGTACACTGTATCTACATGGCTGATCGTGGCCATATTACGGATATATCGGCCATACCATGTACACTGTATCTACATGGCTGATCGATTCCATATTACGGATATGTCAGCCACACCATGTACATTGTATCTACATGGCTGATCGTGGCCATATTACGGATATATCAGCCACACCACTGACCTCGTTTTCAGTCTTACATATATAGGTGTGATCCCGACTAAGCCTTTAAGTATATGATTATTACATATGATCATACAGTACATTGAAATCCGTGTATTTATTGCACTCACTGTATATCTATATATATAGTGTATTTGAATGACACCAGGTAGTTTGAAACTTCAACTTGAATTATCCACATCACCACAAAAGTGTGGCAGACAGACGGACGCACTACGGATGTCAGTTTCTGCTGTAGAGCACTAGCTGATGACGTTGTCAAAGTTTTTCTGGTGTAGGTGCGACAGTGGCTGAGAAACGCATTTAAACGCATAAGTGAACATGAAGTATGACGGACAGACGGACTTATTGTCACGGGCATAAACAAATACGACTGCATGATTTGGTACTTCACATATTCAGTGTGGATTCTACATTGTATACACTGGCATGCAGTATTAGTGAGACATCTTAATCACGACCTACCCCGAGACTGAAGCCATAAAAGTGTGGTAATGAACGTGACCATGGGCAGCTCAATGCAGGCCTCATCATGGAAAATGCTGGCGGTAAGTGATTGCAAATCAAATTTGTTCGACACATTTCAATCCAGAAAATCTTGCTTTAAAACATTTAGCTGTAACTTCATTTTTGTCCCAGAATGTCAGTACAGTTTTCACTATCTCGAACCCAGTCATATGGGTGGTGTTTTTTTATGAAAGTGGCAGGGAATGATGAGAACATAGAATATAGTCCCATGTTTCAGGAATAATCAAATCTTTCTACACGTACATGGTAAATGAATACAAAAGACAAAGCATACTAAGATCACCAGAAATCTCTTTATTTTGAAATCTATATAGGCCAATAGACATCTGTGACATCTATATATTGAAATAACAAAATTTATACACACGTATCGGATAGATCAGACAAACATGCAGAAGTGAGAGGAGACAACAGAGCTAAAGATTTGACAGATAAAGGGATAAGTGAAAATAGAGAGCAAAGAAAATGAGAGACGAGAGTAGAGAGTGGATGAAAAGAGAAGCGAGAGTAAAGAGCGGAGAAAATTGGAGAAGTGAGAGTAGAGAGCGGATAAAATTGGAGAAGTGAGAATAGAGAGTGAGAAAATGAGAAGAAGTGAATATAGAGTGTGAAAATGAGAGAATGAGAATAGAGAGTGGAGAAAATGAGAGAAGCGAGAGTAGAGTGGAGAAAATGAGAGACACCAGAGTAGGAGCAGAGAAAATGAGAGAAGTGAGAGTAGAGAAAATGAGAGAATGAGAGTAGAGAGTGGGAGAAAATGGGAAAGTGAGAGTAGAGAAAATTGTAGAAGTGAGAGTCGAGAGTAGAAAATGGGAGAATGAGAGTAGAGAAAAGTGAAGTGGAGAATAGAGAGCAGAGAAATGGGAGAAGCGAGAGTAGAGAGCAGAGAAAGTGAGAGTGGAGAGAATGACAAGCGAGAGTAGATAGAGAAAATGAGAGAAAAGTGAAAATAGAGAGCAAAGAAAATGAGAGAAGTGAGAGTAGAAAGTGGAGAAAATGGGAGAAGTGTGAGTAGAGAGTGGAGAAAATGGGAGAAGCGAGAGTCGAGAGTAAGAGAAAATGGAGAAGCGAGAGTAGAGAGCAGAGAAAATGAGAGTCCAAGTGGAGAGAATGAGAGAAGCGAGAGTAGAAGTGGAGAAAATGAGAGAAGAAAAATATAAGTGTTGCCAATACACACATAAACACTAGTGTGCGATGATACACACTTTTTCTACTTTACACAATTTCGAACATGGCAATACTTGGGAGTAAGTCAATGTTTGACTAACAGTTTGTAAAACCAGAAGGTACATGTATCTGCAAACATGCAGTTGACATGTCAGTAATTGTTTTCAACTATGCAAGCATGTCACATTTGTTTCCATCATTTATTTAGCACTTACTAGAAGAAACTACAAAAAAATGTATTTCTCATGGTGTAACAAACACTTAACTATACTACACATGAAGAGTTGGAAAATAAAATGATCACACTGAAACACAAACTCATACATATCTGTGCACCGGTGAAGCGGCACAGTCCTATATGCTATATATACATACGAGGGTTGATCCAAAGTTTTGTACACTTTTGTTATAACTTGAGCACTACTTTAAGTTAATGAAATAAAAAATAAAATTGAAAAGTTTAATCTCCCTGTGATTCGCTTTCGAAATATAAGAAAGATTCATAAAACATGTTCGGCATGGCAGTCTTACAAACATAGTCATCTCACGAAACCCATGGCTGCCGAGACGTCGCATAAACGTCACATCCGCCGTCAGAACGCAGAACAAGCCACACTCATGCAGCACACAAGTAACATTCACAATAGTGCTCATGCAGAAAAACATATTCGGGTCCGACCCTAGCTGGCAGAGGCATGATAAACGTGCGCGTTGGTACCGGAAATGTTTGAGAATGTTTTGAGATTAATGCACCAGTCAATTGTAGAAGGATTGTGTGCTACTATGCGACTTGTTTTGCACTTCTAGTGTCGGATTCGACTTTATGCGACGTCATGGTGGCCCCCGGGTGGTGAGAGATCCTGTTTGATGCATCTTTATTATATTTCTAAGTTGAATAACAGTAAGATTACACTTTTTCGATGATATATGTTTTCTTTGCATTAGCACAAGAACTGTACGAGTTATAACAAATGTGTGCGAACTTCTGGATCGACCCTCGTATATATTTGTATTCAATCATGTGCAGATTTGGGCCAGTGTATACGGAACACAACAGAACAAGAACCTTTATTTTTGAGAACTCCAACCATAATTATAATGGTATAAGAGCATTCAAACAAGATATAATTTACAAGTACATATAACAAACCGTAACTGTGACAGCATAGACTAGACATAATACAATTACTCAAGTCATACATACCTAAACACGTAGCTTCATTGCACTATGCACAGCAATTGGTGACACTGTACTATATATTAGTGGTCCAAAAATGTTATATACAATATTATTCCACAGCCTAGTGATCATGACACTTATAGATAGTCATAAATACAATAATTACATGTATATATGTAGTTATACATTGTAACATCAAATCATAGTGGTAATAATCAAGCACAACAATTACTGCAAGTAGCTCGAAGTGGAGGAACGATATAATTATGTAGGTTTCAGCACTCACTGAAATGGTAACAGTAGGGAGAAATACAATGTCCTACATATACATAATCGTATATACATGTATGGAGGCAGACACACAACACTTGAATAATACATGCATGTTTATGATATTACTGAAACAGATTTCATTATGACATTAAAGAATATGCACAACTTTCTCAATGTGTTTTCAGAATGGGAATTTAGAAGTTATTTAAATTTAATCATATTCGGACGACGAAAATCATCATTAAAAAAAGGACATTTCAGTAGATAAGGTATTCATCAGCAATATCGCCTTGGTTGCATAATATACAGTTTTGTTTCTCAGTGATCAATTCGTACCCATCTCCCAGTTTCTATTGGTAATCTATGGTTACTAGTTCTAAATTTTAAGGTTCATGTACATACTACATTGGGAGAAGTTTAACATATTCTTCAAATTGCGTACTGGTCTTTAAATGCTACATAGTCTTTACCTTTTGATGACCGTCTAGTTTTTATATCCCACTCTTGAACAAATTGGTCGGTTAGTGTACGCTAAATGCCTGATAAATTTACTACGTATTTTCTACAAATTTTCCAGAGTTTTCCTGTTTTCGTGAAGTATGTATTTTAACACATTTTTAACCACTTACATTCATTAAAATTCTCAATCTATGAAATGTTTTCATATATTAAATTCGATAATTTTGTTTCTTTACCTTATATGATTCTGTTCCAAAAACCAGTGACTCTACATTTAATCATAATTTGTAAGGGAATAACGACCCAACTCACCATACAACATGTAAAGGGGAGTGCTCTTTCTTGTTTTAGTTTATACGTCTGAGAAAATCATTATGTAAATTTTTCTATGGTATCTAAATCTTTTCAAAAACCCCAATTTCAGAGCCATAATGTCAGTATTGGAAGCACTGTATGGTCAAAAATTTTATTTGCAGGTCGATAAGCAGATCAATATTGTTAATATGTGTATATAGTAAATGTAAAGCCTTTCTTGCTTGCTCGACAGTTTGTTTGCGCGCTCTCAAAAAGCTACAACTTCTTAAGAAGTATACGCCAAGATATTTATATTCACTATGTCAATAGCTGTATTGCCGATGTGGAATTATATTTTTCCATTTGTTTCTACTGCCAAATATTAGACTTTAGTTTTGCTTAGGTTTATATTTAATTTCCACGTATGACAATAGTTTGTTAAAATCATATAGACCATTTCTGAAACGCTTCTGGTGTTTCGGCAATTATTACTGTATCATCCGCGTAATAGCAACACAAGTATTTTATAAAGAAACCTCCGTCTATACCCCGATGTTCCAGGTTATACCAATTGTTATCATTACTGATGAGGTGTTGTTCTAAAGTCAATAAAAACATAGAAAATAGGACGAGACAAGTTTTTGCCTTAATTTACAACCAGAGAACCTACCCTCCAGACAGAATCAAATGCCTGTGAAAAATTAATAAATGAACAGAACAGTTTTTATTCTTTTGAAACTTGAGTAGTTGTATCAAGGAATGTAAAACAAAAATATGGTCAACGTGAATATCCTTTTGGAAACCGGCCTGATTTTCTTGTAATATATCATATTCCTGTAAAAAGGTGTTAGACAGTGTGTTAAGTAAGGCGGCGAATGTAACTAATTCAAATTATGTGGTCATGCATTTACATAATATTTCCTGCATTATCTATCGCAACACATTATTTCACTTTTTTTAATAAATCTAGCCAAATTTTTGAAAATATTAGTTCTGGAGCTGTATCCGACTTCATGTTTGCGATTGTAATCATGCTTCGAAACCATATAAACAACTTAAGTGATTTGTATAGTTTTCAATATCATATAAACACAACATAGTCTTCAGTTATTTAATGTTGAATTTCTCTGTTTCTGCCACTTGCTGTTAATGTGATTATATTGCAAATACTGTGACAGATTGTACCCCTGGTGGCATCCTTTTATGATTTATCCAGTGGAATCTATCCATCATAAACCATGTATCCCGAAAGAAAGTTGGATCTCGGTTCAAACAGTAATTGTGTAAGTTGCATGCATTATCATATTACCATCTTTGGTGCTCGTTCAAATCGAGTCCGCAGTATGGTAAATGGAGTGTTAGGCGACTCTACATCTTCCATTAACTGGAAACCGTAACACACTCCATGAATACATGATAATGTGAATAGCCCTGGTGTCAGAGTAGCATGTCTTGGGCTGCTCTTTGGGCTGCAACCTCACCATTAACTGTTTTTTTTCGATCGTCCATACATATAGTCGCCCCGATGACTTCCTTTCGGTAAATGTGGAAAATATCCAATGCCAGTGCAGGGACATTCATCATTGCAAACCGACAGACTGTGTTGCTTACAATGAAATGCGCTTTTTGTTATTTTGACGAGCTCCGAAAGTACTGGTCGCAATGAAGTTGGAATATTCCAGGCTAACTTTTGAAACAAAGTAGACAATATTGTACAAACTTTTCAATATGAATAATATCATCAACTCTCTCAGAATAGTATCTCCTAAGGAAAGCTCAGTTAAAATTGAAAAAAGCCTTTCATTAAAATGTAAGAGACCACAAACGGGAGAATAATTCAATGACAGGCATTTGAGATCTACATATATATCGGGGCACTTCATAGCACCAGTGTCAGAAAATTCAGCCAGACAATGCATTCAGACATGGTTGATAAAGAAACATCACGACGAAGCTGTTGAAATTCTTCTTCTGTCAATGTGTCACTGGTATATTTTCTTAGTTTCCTTCGAGTTCTTTGATTATTAATCAAAGACTCTTGTGTTGTGAGAGCTGAAACGAAATTCAACATGACCATTAACAAACAAGAAATGTGTCTTGAATGTAAATAAGCCTGGTGGCATATTGAACTGAAACAAACAAGATGAACATCAGATGCATGGATGGACACACAATGCAGACAGAATGGTCCAAACACTATATTCCACCCAGCTCTTGGGGGCATAATAAGAAACCTTCACACAAATGATATACTCATATTACAACAAGTGTCTTCAATCAACTGATAACGAATCTAGAAAAGTATTGCTAATGTGATCAAAAGATAGTCCTGTAATACATAAAAACTACAGGAGTAACTAAATTTGTCTTTGTAGTGTGT
>JAQRGA010001048.1:0-14183 GCA_029237695.1 Conchocele bisecta
TACCGTCCGCACAAACTGCAAGTGAGACATTATGGGTTACATGTATTGCACATTTATCAGAAAATGTTTGGTCGGCAAAACTGTGACGAGCCAATCATTTTCGGATATACGCCGCAAATATCAAGATGACACTTTGGTTAACGCAGTTTCCATGCATATATATATATATACAAATGTATATATATATTTGTATACATATTACATATTAGCGACTGTATTGCATACTGGTCAAATAACTTAATCCACGATGATCATGTTGAGACAAGGAAGTATTCTGTTGAACATTCACAAAATAGTAGCATTGTTTTAATGAAATATATATCATTTTATGTGTACCCCTTCCTTATATTGCAACTAACAGAAATGAGCTCTCTGTTCAGGATGACTTATGGAGAGCCAATGGAAGATGTTTATCTGGGTATTCCACTTACTATCTAATGGTAGTCTACATCAACACCATGACGGGTACTGGTTACTTTCGGGTGACAACTAGTGAGAGTACAACACATAGATGTTATATATTGCTCTTATATGTGACTGTTACTGGCGGAATGTGGCTTACGGGTTTTGCGACCAGTGTAGATCCAGATCAGCCTATGCACCCCCAGTCTAATCAGAATTTGCACTGATTGCCATGCCATTAATGAAACACGCGCCATGAAGCAATACACATGGGTTTACACGTACAGGCCCCGTTTACGTTATCACAGGTGTCAGTATTTGCAGTGACACACGTGCATGTTGTGGCACAATCTCTGCCAAAAGGGATAATTCCATCACACTCTGCAAGGCAATATGCGAAGTCATGTACATGTATTGAGATTCATTAAGCAAATATGTTCTACAGTGGAAACGTAGTAATGGTTTAGAATTCACTGCCATAGTATAAATTGAAGGTTTTTCAAATGTTGTCCCATGAGACTTTAGCCATACCTTGACATACGCCATCCGCGGTCATAGAGTATCCGCCGTTACATTGACAATAGAACGATCCAGAGGTGTCCACACAGCTGGAGAAGGGTGAACAATTGTGTATGCTCGGCGTGAGGCATTCGTCAATGTTTGTACCACAGGTGGCGCCCTCCCAGCCATCAGAACACAAGCACGTGCCGTTCATTGGGTTACAGGACATCTTATTTCTCGCATTACAGGCGCACGTCTGGCTACATTCATCCCCATATGTTCCCTCCACACACACTGGGGAAATACATATAAACATCAGTAAGTGTAGGCTGGACAAAATACAAAGTTGATGCATTTTGCGGTGACATATTACAACAAAAAGCCGCTTAATGATAACATAATATATATTTCATTTGATAAATATAAAACAAAAATGTAAATAAAACATGAAAAAAATAAATTATTGTATCAATAGTCTGTATATGCCTACAGGTATCAGCTACAATCTAAACATTTTCAATAATCTCCGAAGGGAAGCAAATATAATTACTGATATTAAATAAAGATACATGTACCCACTGCTGACTATTAGGTGAATACAAACACCTTGGTGTGCCTGTTGAGAGACAGCTTATATGGAGGAAAGAAGAACAAGAAGAATCGTCACTCTGTTAGTGAATCACTTACTACAAGACCTTTTTAAAATGAGACACACCATGTGATGTTGTACCTAAGAACATCTGTGATTTTTCAAGAAAAATATTTACAGAAATGGTGATATTTTCTGCAAATGACGTCGAAATGTGACCAAATGTTCAAAGCAAATGCAGAATAGAATTCAGCATTCGCTTTGAAAATTTCGTCAACTTTCAATGTCATTTACGGAAAATATTGCAAATTATGTAAATATTTGTCATGATATCGAACATGTTATTAGGTACAAAATCTCATGACATGTCTGAAAACGTTATAATGAGTTTAAGTGACGTCTGTATTGCAGCCGGCTACAATATGGATGTCATATATGCGGATAGACTATTCTATCTATTTTGATAAAGAACATGTGATCGAAAATTCAATAAGAGAGAGAGATGATATAATTATAACAAGAGCTGTAGGAGAACAGCATAGCTCGAATACGAGGGTTGTCGATGTACACATAGCTTAAGAAATAAGGTGGCCGCGGCCTGCATACAAACCTTAACCAAGGTTGACTAAAAACCTTAAGGAAGGTAAATTAAGTATGTAATTCAATGTTAAATGTAGGTCAATGTCAGCTATAGGTCAGGGGTTATTGATGTACATCACTAGGAGATGAAGTTGTCCAAGTATGGTTGCTGTAGGCCCAGGAGTATTTTATATACAAGCTTGAATATAAACATTAAACCCAGTTTGAGTACAAACCTAAACCAAGGGGAAATAAGTAAGTAATGCAAGGTTAAATGTAGGCGAAGGTAAAATATAGATCAGGGGTTATTGATGTACATCACTATGAGAAAAGGTTGTCCAAGTATGGTGTCTGTATGCACAATAGTATTCCATGTACAAGCTTGACTAAAAACCTTAGCCAAGGTTGACTAAAAACCTGAACCAAGGGGAATTAACTAAGTCATTCAAGGTTAAATGTAGGTCAAGGTCAAATATAGGTCAGGGGTTGTTGATGTACATCACTAGGAGATGAAGTTTTCCAAGTATGGTTGGTGTAGGGCAAGGAGTATTCCATCTACAAGCTTGACTAAATACATTAACTAGGGGAATTAACTAAGTAATTCAAGAGGAAATGTAGGTGAAGGTCAAATATAGATCAGGGGTTATTGATGTACATCCCTATGAGAAAAGGTTGTCCAAGTATGGTGTCTGTATGCACACTAGTATTCCATGTACAAGCTTGACTAAAAACCTTAACCAAGGTTGACTAAAAACCTTAACCAATGGGAATTAACTAAGTAATTCAATGTTAAATGTAGGTTAAGGTCAAATATAGCTCAGGGGTTGTTGATGTACATCACTAGGAGATGAAGTTTTCCAAGTATGGTTGGTGTAGGGCCAGGAGTATTCCATCCACAAGCTTGACTAAAAACCTTAACCAAGGAGAATTAACTAAGTAATTCAAGAGGAAATGTAGGTCAAGGTCAAATATAGATCAGGGGTTATTGGTGTACATCACTATGAGAAAAGGTTGTCAAAGTATGGTGTCTGTATGCACAATAGTATTCCATGTACATGCTTGACCAAAAACCTTAAAGGTACATGCCCACGCAGTAGGCACAAATTGTTCTTTATAGGAATTAAATAAGTGTATAATGATGTCACTTTTCCACCAGTTCTAAAAAATACGAGTGACCGCTATACAAATATAATCATTTATTAATTATCAATTTACTGTTAGCGACGCGCGGCGGTAACATTCTATTCATATAATGTGCGGGGACGACGACTTTCACATCACGGCTTGCGGTGCGCATGCGCAGTATACTACGCGCGCCAGTAGGCTTCCCAATATGTAAACAAGAATATCAACATGTCGAAACGTCCAGGACGGAAATTGTATGAAACGACGTCGGCCAAAACAAAGGCGAAATGTCTGAGGGACAGGCAGTACAGAGAGAGAGAGAGAGAGAGAGAGAGAGTGGTTAATATTGGCGACCAGATCACCAAATGGAAAGAGTTACGTGGAGATTTACATTTGGACTCGAGGAGAGATTTTTCTTCTCAACTTCCGATACTTAACTGCGCATGTAAAATATGTGATATGATTGACCGTGTCACGTGACGCGTGTTGGTAAAAATAGCACGAGGTCGGAAAATAACCATTCTGGTCGCGGCATATAAAATGCGATTTAACACCAATTAACATGCGCCTTATTAACAATAGCTCGTCAGTGGGTAGACAAATGGCTCATATAAGGCATGACAGAAAATGAAAAGTAGTATTACAGTGTAGCCTGCTGAGTGGGCATGTACCTTTAACCAAGGTTGACTAAAAATCTTAAGCAAGGGGAATTAACTAAGTAATTCAAGGTTAAATGTAGGTCAAGGTCAAATATAGTTCAGGGGTTGTTGATGTACATCACTAGGAGATGACTTTGTCCAAGTATGGTGTCTGTATGCACACTAGTATTCCATGTACAAGCTTGACTAAAAAACCTTCACCAAGGTTGACTAAAATCCTTAACCAATGGGAATTAACTAAGTAATTCAATGTTAAATGTAGGTTAAGGTTAAATATAGCTCATGGGTTGTTGATGTAGATCACTAGGAGATGAAGTTTTCCAAGTATGGTTGGTGTAGGGCCAGGAGTATTCCATCTACAAGCTTGACTAAAAACCTTAACCAAGGAGAATTAACTAAGTAATTCAAGAGGAAATGTAGGTCAAGGTCAAATATAGATCAGGCGTTATTGGTGTACATCACTATGAGAAAAGGTTGTCAAAGTATGGTGTCTGTATGCACAATAGTATTCCATGTACATGCTTGACCAAAAACCTTAAAGGTACATGCCCGCACAGTAGGCACAAATTGTTCTTTATAGGAATTAAATAAGTGTATAATGATGTCACTATTCCACCAGTTCTAAAAAATACGAGTGTCCGCTATACAAATATAATCATTTATTAATTATCAATTTACTGTTAGCGACGCGCGGCGGTAACAGTCTATTTAGATAATGTGCGGGGACAACGACTTTCACATCACGGCTTGCGGTGCGCATGCGCAGTATTCTACGCGCGCCAGTAGGCTTCCCAATATGTAAACAAGAATATCAACATCGAAACGTACAGGACGGAAATTGTATGAAACGACGTCGGCCAAAACAAAGGCGAAATGTCTGAGGGACAGGCAGTACAGAGAGAGAGAGAGAGAGAGAGAGAGAGTGGTTAATATTGGCGACCAGATCACCAAATGGAAAGAGTTACGTGGAGATTTAGATTTTGACTCGAGGAGAGATTTTTCTTCTCAACTTCCGATACTTAACTGCGCATGTAAAATATGTGATATGATTGACCGTGTCACGTGACGCGTGTTGGTAAAAATAGCACGAGGTCGGAAAATACCCTTTCTGGTCGCGGCATATAAAATGCGATTTAACACCAATTAACACGCGCCTTATTAAAAATAGCTCGTTAGTGGGTAGACAAATGGCTCATATAAGGCATGACAGAAAATGAAAAGTAGTATTACAGTGTAGCCTGCTGAGTGGGCATGTACCTTTAACCAAGGTTGACTAAAAATCTTAACCAAGGGGAAATAACTAAGTAATTCAAGGTTAAATGTAGGTCAAGGTCAAATATAGTTCAGGGGTTGTTGATGTACATCACTAGGAGATGAAGTTGTCCAAAGTATGGTTGGTGTAGGGCCAGAGTATTCCATCTACAAGCTTGACTAAAAACCTTAACCAAGGAGAATTAACTAAGTAATTCAAGAACAAATGTAGGTGAAGGTCAAATATAGATCAGAGGTTATTGATGTACATCACTATGAGAAAAGGTTGTCCAAGTATGATGTCTGTATGCACACTAGTATTACATGTACAAGCTTGACTAAAAACCTTAACCAATGTTGACTAAAAACCTTAACCAATGGGAATTAACTAAGTACTTCAAGAGAAAATGTAGGTGACGGTCAAATATAGATCAGGGGTTATTGATTTACATCACTATGAGAAAAGGTTGTCCAAGTATGGTGTCTGTATGCACTCTAGTATTCCCTGTACAAGCTTGACTAAAAACCTTAACCAAGGTTGACTAAAACCGTAACCAAGGTTGACTAAAAACCTTAATTAACGGGAATTAACTAAGTAATTCAATGTTAAATATAGGTCAAGGTCAAATATAGGTCAGGGGTTGTTGATGTACATCACTATGAGATGAAGTTGTCCAAGTATGGTTGGTATAGGGCCTGGAGTATTCCATCTATAAGCTTGACTAATATCCTTAACCAAGGAAAATTAACTAAGTAATTCAAGAGGAAATGTATGTCGTGATCAAATATAGATCAGGGGTTATTGATGTACATCCCTATGAGAAAAGGTTGTCCAAGTATGGTGTCTGTATACACAATAGTATTTCATGTACAAGCTTGACTAAAAATCCTTAACCAAGGTTGACTAAAAACCGTAACAAGGGGAATTAAGTAAGTAATTCAATAGGAAATGTAGGTGAAGGTCAAATATAGATCATGGGTTATTGATGTACATCACTAGGAGATGAAGATGTCCAAGTATGGTTGATGTAGGGCCAGCAGTATTCCTTATACAAGCTTGACTAAAAACCTTAACCAAGGCGTAACGGTGACGCCGACGCCACGCCACGCCACGCCACGCCGACGCCGACGCCGACGCCGGGGTGACTACATAAGCTCTAACTATTCTTCGAATAGTCGATCGAAAAAGTTCAAGCTTATGTGTGACCGAGAATGGCCAATGAGGGCGTATGGCCTTTGAAACCAGTATAATCCCAAATCACACAGCGTATCTGTGCAGTTTGATCCAGGTGAGGACTGCCTGAAAATTTATCTATATTTGTTGTCACCATTCATGTGTGGATGACATGTCAGCAAAAGTTGGTAAAATAGCATTTCAAAGTAGATTTACACTATGGGTGACCTGAACAAAAATAAAAATAGTGTTGATAACAAAAATAGATGGCGGCGGGAGACACCAAAAATGGTTGCTTAGAACAATGGTCTCTTAACACACACACAAAATAAATGGAAATCCGGGTACTTGTATGCCCGGTTATATGGCTTACTATTCGGAATCAGGAAATCGCGAATATTAAACATTAACATAGAAATACATACATTAGAATTCTACCGGTAATGTTTATTGTGCACTTTTCTGAATTATTCAGGCTTTATTTTATCAAAATAGATGAAATAATTTGAATGTTATTGCGAAATAAAATCGCCCAGCTGAAATCGCAAATAGGCAGTAGTGGCAGTACTGCGATTACTTTGAACCAGACGTGTTTTGCCCCAGTGATTTTCACCAGTCGTTGACTGACAACCGAACCAGCTGATAGAATAATGATTTATTAATTCAGTGTTCGGTATGTACCAGTATCGTTACGTGTCAAGAAATTGGAATTGGGTGAAATAAAAATGCTTGTGTATTCTGTACACAACGAAAACAATTGTTTGTTTTAAATGAGTGAAATACGCAGATGTTTTCCCATGTGCTAAGCGACGATGAGTTAATTCCCTTTAGTAATCACTGAGGATACGGGCGAATCAGAACGAGTTTTCAGGTAAATAATCATAAACAATGCACCATTCACACTTTGACAGTGACAGGGGATTTGTTTCCTTTGTTTGTCACACGCTTGAGGCTAATTTCACCTGGAGAGAGTGGCATCCTGTAAATTAATGGTCGTTAAGTACATACGACCATTTCTGTTGCTTACAAAATATGTGGCCGGTGGTCGCGTTAAGGGAAAGTCGTTTAATACACGTCATTATATAGGCTAAATGGTCGGGGGGGGATTGAAAGTGGTCATATAACACAAGTCGCTTAATGCACTGGTCGCTTGTGCAAGTTTGACTGTACACAGAAAAACTTTTAACCTAGCCGTCGGACGCACGTACGTACGTACGCCAATGCGCCGACTATATCGAGTTGTCCGCAAGCAGGCGCGATAAAAACTTTCAAAATAATTTCAAAGTAATTTTGCCTTGACATTGGGCACAGGGACCGCACGGGTTGGGCATAGAACAACAATATGGATGATGATAAACAATAGTCAATTATGAATGGGTGAAAGAAATTATATCAATACAAGTGTGTTATCCAGCCAAGTTCAATTTAACATGGAATTTCCTCGCTTTATTGTTTACAACATCGAAAGCTGACATGCAAATGCGATAGTTAGCTAAAAAAACAATAACATATGTTTATGAGCAGGGACAAGTGTATGTCCATAGTTCTGGGTAGATGTTGGTGTGTTCCAATATCGAGAAATATAATAATAGCCACACTCACCTATACACTCATAATTGGTGCCTGCCGAATAACCTGTCATGCAAACACAGTCGAAACCAGCGATCTTATTGACACATCGAGAGTTGGCGGGACAGTTATGGGTGTCGGCTGTACACTCGTCAATGTCCTCTGTACAGTTGACTCCCGTCCAGTATGGTTTACATGTGCACCCAGTCGCCTTGGAGCATTCCAAGGTGTTGTTGGCGTCACACGTACATGTGTTAGCACACTGTTCTCCCCACGTACCGTCCGCACAAACTGCAAGTGAGACATTATGGGTTACCTGGATTGTACATTTATCAGAAAATGTTGGTCGGCAACGCTGTGACGAGCAAATCATTTCGGATATACACAGCAAATATCAAGATGACACTTTGGTTAACGCAGTTTCCATGCATATATATATATATATATATATATATATATATATAAGCATGGAAACTGCGTTTATATATACATATATATATATATATTACATATTAGCGACTGTATTGCATACTGGTCTAATAACTTAATCCACGATGATCATGTTGAGACAAGGAAGTATTCTGTTGAACATTCACAAAATAATAGCATTTTTTAATGAAATATATATCATTTTATGTGTACCACTTCATTATATTGCAACTAACAGAAATGAGCTCTCTTTTCAGGATGACTTATGGAATATGTTTATCCAGGTATTCCACTTACTATCTAATGCTATTCTACATCAACACCATGACGGGTACTGGTTACTTTCGGGTGAGAATTAGTGAGAGTACAACACATAGATGTTATACCTTCCTCTTATATGTGACTGTTACTGGAGGAATGTGGCTTACGAGTTTTGCGACCATTGTAGATCCAGATCAGCCTGTGCATCCGCACATTCTAATCCGGATTTGTACTGATTGCCATTCGTCAATGTTTGTACCATAGGTGGCGCCCTCCCAACCATCAGAACACAAGCACGTGCCGTTTACCGGGTTACAGGACCTCGTATTTTTCGTATTACAGGCGCACGTCTGGCTACATTCATCCCCATATGTTCCCTCCACACACATTGGGGAAATACATATAAACATCATTACGTGTATGTTGGACAAAATACAAAGTAGATGCATTTTGTGGTGACATATTAAACGAGTCTGATACAAGAAAAAGCCGCTTAATGAAAACATAATATATATTTAATTTGATAAAAATAAAACAAAAATGTAAATAAAACATATGAAAAAATAATTATTGTATTAGTAGTCTGTACATGCCTACAGGTATCAGCTACAATCTAAACATTTTCAATAATCTCCGAAGGTAAGCACATATAATTACTGATATTTAAATAAAGATACATGTACCCACTGCTGACTACTAGGTGAATACAAACACATTGGTGTGCCTGTTGAGAGGCAGCTTATATGGAGTAAAGAAGAAAAAGAAGAATCGTCACTCTGTTATTGAATTATTTACTACAAGACCTTTATAAAATGAGACACGCCATGTGATGTTGTACCTAAGAACATCTGTGATTTTTCAAGAAAAATATTTACAGAAATAATGATATTTTCTGCAAATGACGTCGAAAGGTGACCAACTATTCACAGCAAATGCAGAATAGAATTCCGCATTCGCTTTGAAAATTTCGTCAACTTTCAATGTCATTGACGGAAAATATTGCAAATTATTTAAATATTTTTCATGATATCGAACATGTGCTTAGGTACAAAATCTCATGGCATGTCTGAAAACGTTATAAGGAGTTTATGTGACGTCTGTATTGCAGCCGGCTACAATATGGATGTCATATATGCGGATAGACTATTCCATCTATTTTGATAAAGAACATGTGATCGAACATTCAATAAGAGAGAGATGATAATTATAATTATAAAAATGTTAAGCTTATTTGTGACTGTGAATGGCCAATGAGGGCGTATGACCTTTGAAACCAGTATAATCCCAAATCACACAGCATATCTGTGCAGTCTGATCCAGGTCTGCAGTGCCTGAAAATTTCTACATATATGTTGTCACCATTCATTTGTGGATGTCATGTCAGCCAAAAAGTTGGTAAAAGAGCATTTAAAAGTAGATTTGTATTGATTTTCTGATTATATATGACGGCCACTATGGGTGACCTCAACAAAAAATAAAAATAGTGTTGATAAAAAAAAAGATGGCGGCTGCCTGCATGTTGTACCTGCCGAGGCTTTATAGTACAATACAATTTGCATTAAGCGACCACCCAAGGGAGAATGGTTGCTTAGAATAATGGTCTCTTAGCACAAAACAAAAAGTAAATCCGGGTACTGGTATGCCCGGTTATATGGTTTAATATTCGGAATCAGGAAATCGCGAATATTAAACATTAACATAGAAATAAATACATTAGAATACTACCGGTAATGTTTATTGTGCACTTTTCAGAATTATTCAGGCTTTATTTTATCGAAATAGATGAAAGAATTTGAATGTTATTGGGAAATAAAATCGCCCAGCTGAAAATCGCAAATGGGCAGTAGTGACTGCGATCACTTCGGACCAGACATGTTTTGCCCCGGTGATTTTTACCAGTCGTTGACTGACAACCGAACCAGCTGATAGAGTAATGATTTATTAATTCAGTGTTCTGTATGTATATACCAGTATCGTTACGCGTCAAGAAAATCGGAATTGGGTGAAATAAAAAAATGCTTGCGTATTCTGTAACGAAAACAATTATTTGTTTTAAATGAGTGAAATACGCAGATGTTTTCACATGTGCTAGGCGACGAGTCCTGTTGTTCCCATGTGCTAAGCAACGATGAGTTAATTCCCTTCAGTAATCACTGAGGAAACAGGCGAATCAGAACGAGGTTTCAGGTCAATAATCATAAACAATGCACCATTTACACTTTGACAGTGACAGGGGATATGTTTCCTTTGTTTGTCACACGCTTGAGGCTAATTTCACCTGGAGAAAGTGACATCCTGTAAATTAATGGTCGTTTAGTACAAACGACCATTTCTGTTGCTTACAAAATATGTGGCCAGTGGTTAAGGGAAAGTCGTTTAATACACTGACATGATATAGGCTAAATGGTCGGGGGGGGGATTGAAAGTGGTCGCATAAGACAAGTCGCTTAATGCACTGGTCGCTTGTGCAAGTTTGACTGTACGCAGAAAAACTTTTAACCTCGCCGTCGGATGCACGTACGTACGTACGCCAATGCGCCGACTATATCGAGCTGTCCGCAAGCAGGCGTGACAAAAACTTTAAGGTATATTTCACAGTAATTTTGCCTTGACATTGGGCACAGGGACCGCACGGGTTGGGCATAGAACAAAAATATGGATGATGATAAACAATAGTCAATTATGAATGGGTGAAAGAAATTATATCACTACAAGTGTGTTATCCCAGCCAAGTACAATTTAACATGGAATTTCCTCACTTTATTGTTTACAACATCGAAAGCTGACATGCAAATGCGATAGTTAGCTAAAAAAAAACAACATATGTTTATGAGCAGGGACAAGTGTATATCGATAATTCTGGGTAGATGTTGGTGTGTTCCAATATCGAGAAATATAATAATAGCCACACTCACCTATACACTCATTAGTGGTGTCTGCCGAATAACCTGTCATACACACACAGTCGAAACCAGCGACCTTGTTGACACATCGGGAGTTGGCGGGACAGTTATGGGTGTCGGCTGTACACTCGTCAATGTCCTCTGTACAGTTGACTCCCGTCCAGAATGGTTTACATGTGCACCCAGTCGCCTTGGAGCATTCCACGGTGTTGGTGGCGTTACATGTACACGTGTTTTCACACTGTTCTCCCCACGTACTTTTCGCACAAACTGGAAGGGAAGAATTATGGATACAACTGAAAACTTGCACACATTTTACGGCTATATAAGCAATGGAAACATAATATTGTTTTCGATAATAATGATTTACATTATATTTCGTAAAATTTGCTCAAATGTTTTATTACGAACAAAGATTTCTCTATGGGAATTTAACATGGGGAAAAAGAGTCGGAGAACATGGAGGAGGATTGGAAAAAAATAAAATGGAAATCGACTCTGAAACATGGCTAGATAGCTTGGAAACGATCTAACTAAGCAAACAAAAGTTAAATTTTGAAAATCGGTCCACTATTTCAGAAATTAAAAAAAAAATCCCCAAGTTAAATCCCCATAGACATCTTCACAGAGCGAAGATGTCTAAGGGGATTTAACATGGGGAATTTTATTTTTCGCAATAAAATCAATATTGGACCAAATTTCACGAAATAAAAAGTAGACTCATTCTTAAATTTTGCTACAATTTAATATTATAAAAAGAAAGAAAAGTTTTGTATTTTTTTTATAGCTGTAAAATCGGGGCAGCTTTCATGAAACAGACAGCAGGGCATCATGTTTTTGTGAAGAACCGTAATATTTGGTGTTTGGACATAATTTGTTTTTGGAAACACTAGGGGTGTCCCAAAACAAAGTGTATCCAAATACGTTGTTGTCGTGATAAACCAGTACAGCCATACTCAACCTGAATATTTGGATACCAGGGCTCCAGATAAGGAATTAATAATTGAGTATTGTCACTCCACCATTTCTGAAGCAATTGGGTATTTCAAAATTTTAATTGGTTAATATAAAATCACACTACTGTTTACACATCAACAGACAGCAATTATTTATTTCAGCTTAACAAGACGCGTTTGATGAGCCATATTTCATCAAAATCCGGTACGTAATAAGGACACTATAAAATAATACGTACTTTGAATCAGATGGATTCTGGAAATTTCAGTACTTGTTGTTGGTGTTAGTACCACGTGATCATACACCTTGTTAACCCTTTGAACCCGAAATCCCGCTATAGCGGTTTATGCCAAAAGTGCAGATCCGGATGAGCCGGCTCGTAACGAGCCGTCTCATCTGGATCTGCACTTTTTGAAAGTAATTTTAATGTTTCTTAGAACAAAAAAAAAACCTTTTCATAAATGAACGAATCTGAAAATCATTTTGTGACCATTGGATTGGTCGGAACATTAGCATATCACAGTCCATTCCAGTTCCTTAGGGTTGAAAGGGTTAATGACTACTGGCAAGTATGCCACATACAGGTTATATTTTGCTCTTATATGAGCCGAACCAGCCAACTGTGGCCATTGAGGATCTATTTATATGTTCTGGAACTACCATATGATGTCATTTGGCTAATTATGCCGTTATGTTGTCAGCATAACAGCAATAAACAGCAGAAAATATAAAATTTAGATTGCGGTGTAAGGGGTAAGTGACTTCTAATCAATTGTGAAACGATACATGTACAGTCATTCTAGGTACATACATGTAGTTACCTTTTTAATAATATATATGCAAAACTTTGATGATACCGCTAAACTATAAAGTGTATGGAGGTCGAACGTGAAACGTTACCTGTACAGTCATTCTTCGTTCTGCGATTCAGTGTAACAAAAACACATGCAGTTACTTTCTATGTACGCAAAACGTTTATGACACCGCAAAACTATAAAGTGATTTGAGACCAAATGGGAAGAATTATATGGACAGTCATTCTGTGTTTTGGCTCTGGAGTAACAATAGCACATGTACTGTATTTACATTATATGTACGCAAAACGTGTACAATAACGCTGATCTATAATGTGAATGGAAATCAAATAAGAAGAATTACCTTTGCAGTCATTCTGCGTTCCGGAGTATCCGGGAGAGCAAGAGCACCTGTAATTACCGTCCGTGTTATCGCACTCCTGTTTGCACGTGTCCGTACCTTCCGAGCACTCGTCTATATCTGGAGACAGAGAATCACCATTACTGTCAGGCTCCAGATAAGGAATTAGTAATTGAGTATTTTCACTCCAGCATTTCTGAAGAATTGGGTATTTCAAAATGTTAATTGGGTGAAATAAAATCACACTACTGTTTACACATCAACAGACAGTAATGCCTTGGCATTTCATTAGACAATTCTAATGAAATACCGAGATGCTTTTTCATGGAAAACTAGATTGGTCAGTAAACGAGGCTTACGGAATACCCACCGCGTGGGCCCAGGTACCCCTAAAATATGTAAAGATGTCCAAGTGTGTGGGCTTGTGACCTTGACTTTGACAATTTTATTTGGTATTTAAGTAAATGCGCAGCTTATCTGGTGCTCTGCTTCTACAGTAGAAGTATTTGTGTCTTACAACCGTTACAATTGAAGATCTTGGTCATTTTTCAGTGTTCGATCTAGAAGGGGCCATCACAGTAGAAAGTATAAGTATTTGCGGCTCTGACTGGAGAAATGGGACTTGTGGC
>JAQRGA010000105.1:0-54028 GCA_029237695.1 Conchocele bisecta
CTAGGTTGAATTCTTTGCTTTTTCTAATAAATGTATCTCTTCTCATAGTGGATGCGCGTTCTTCTTTTCTATGCTTTGCATGAATCTCACACCCGTGCCAGTAACAGCCGTGATATTGATATACGGTATTGGTTTCTGGACAGTATCCATCTACTGGAGCTCCTAAAATCCATCTTTCACCCCCGTGTCCACACTGTTCGTGGTGAATGTGAATTCCCTCCCGCTTTTCCACAGATTGTATCCAATCGATCGCGCCATAACTGTTAGAACCATTTTGGGTAGAACGCTTTCTCGAACGACGAACGTGGGCGCTCTAAATAATTACCATCACATACTATTTTTGTCTCACCTTTCATACATGTCGGTCCGTGTCACTTCATATTACTCGCTTTTGTGAATCTCTGTTTACAATTCTGGCAGGCGTGTTTTAAGTTTTATAGGTTTTTAAGGTTTTTTATCAGAAATGCGTGATTATAAACAGTCCTATTGTCATTGGTTTATTACCTATTTCATTATAGTGTGCTGGTACCTTTTTCAACCACCATACGTCATATTTGGTCGGTTGATATACTTCTATACCTACCTTAAAAACCTCTTCAACCTTTTTAAGATCTGAAAAAGGAATTGGTGAAACAACATTACTACCGAAATATTGCTTACTAAGTTCTTCCGCTTTTTCTGTACATCTGTCAGGTCTGATCTTTTTATCAAGGTGCATAGCTAGACACCTGAACAGACAAAGATCGTCATTATACTTATCTAAAGAATACATACCTTTTCTATTCCTCAACCCTTCTGGAAGTTCTCCTCCTGCTGCTTCTTTGGATTGTAGTCCCAAATCTATTCCACTACTACCCTGTATTAGCTTTACAAAAACCTCTACCCATCTTACAAACTTCCACTTTGTATTTGGTCTGTCTATTTTATCGGACATTATTCGTGTTTGCTCATTATCTGACAGCCATTTTTTAACGGTTTTCATTGATGATAGTGGTTCGCTACCACCGAGATTTTTATGAAATATATATAGTTTTAGGTTTTTCCATTTTTAGTTTCCTCCATATGTTCTAGCTTGTAAGAATAATGAATATCTCAAATAAAAAATGTGTTGTTAGATACGGAGCGAGTTTATTGGACATGCGTTCAGACTCGTTGATGTTAATGTTTTTACGAAAGGATAATGTAACTACCCGTCTTCCATTTTCTACCTTTTCCAATGTTTCATCGTGAGCACCCAATATTTCTTCACCTTTTTCCACTATCGCGCGAACTATAGATTTTTTCTTATTATTTGGTATTTGGTCACCTGTGCGTCTAATTTGAGACAAATTATTGGTGCTTGAAGGTAATTCTTTAGAATTAATTACACTAGCCCTTAACCCCGCAATACTTTCTTTTTGAATTCTGTTTACCAACTTCCTCTGCTTTGGATATATCATTAAAGGCTCCTCGTTTGTGGGCGCGGGTAAACCGCTTCATAAACGCCTCATTCTTTGTGGAGTTTATCAGCTTTGTCAACCCCCTAACTCTCAACCGTTTACTATAAGTAATCCCTAGAGATTCGGCTTCTCTTCTCAAACTTTCTATTTCTGCTCTAGTTTCTGACGTTATCATATTTTCTGTAATATACTTTTGTATAACCTATGCAATTTATCTGTTCAATTAGTCGTGAAAAACATTAAGTTTTTTTCACGTCCAATTGAATATAAACATATACATACATATACATATACATATACTATATAATGGAGTGTGAGACTTGTTATAAAAACGTTTACGCGTAAAGACTATCTACGAAGGCATCTAGCGAGACGTAGAAAGTTTCCTTGTGCCCCCCCACAATTTCAATGCCCCAGATGCCCTTGTAAATTCGTTAGTGCCCAAACTCTTTGTAGACATAAGCAACTACGCTGCCCTGTGGCTAAAGGTGAACGTGGTAGACTAGAGCTGGTAGAATTAGTTGCTGATCTACGGAATCAATTAGCTATATCGGAGGAGGAAAATATGGAGTTGGAATATAGACTATTGCGTGAGGACGCATTTAAATCGGAAACTTATTAGAAGAAATTCATAAATTTGCTGTCGAAAAAAAAAACATGATGTATTTATGACAACGAGACAAAATAAATCCTTTTTAAGACTATCGTTTTATCTGTTCAATTGGACGTGAAAACAACATTTTTCGGGGTGGTGGGAGACAATTTCCTCGTTAACCAATTTTGGATTTTTCGGGGGTGGTGGGAGTAGTATAAAGGGTTATAAATGATGCCACCGCAGGTGGTATCATTTTGACTCCCTTTATACTACTGAATCACTTTCCAGGTGGGTGGGGGGGGGTCTCGGGATTTTCCAGGTGGGGGGGGTCTCGGGATATTCCAGGGTTTGTTGGGTAAAGAATCACTTTCCAGGTGGGTGGGGGGGGGGGGTCTCGGATTTTCCAGGGGGGGGGGGGTCTCGGGATATTCCAGGGTTTGTTGGGTAAAGAATCACTTTCCAGTGGGTTGGGGGGGTCTCGGGATTTTCCAGGGGGGGGGGGGTCTCGGGATATTCCAGGGTTTGTTGTAAAGAATCACTTTCCAGGTGGGGGGGGGTGGTCTCGGGATTTTCCAGGGGGGGGGGGTCTCGGGATTTTCCAGGGTTTGTTGGGTAAAGGATCACTTTCCAGGTGGTGGGGGGGTCTCGGGATTTTCCAGGGGGGAGGGGGTCTCGGGATATCCAGGGTTTGTTGGGTAAAGAATCACTTTCCAGGTGGGTGGGGGGGGTCTCGGGATTTTTTCCAGGGGGGGGGGGTCTCGGGATATTCCAGGGTTGTTGGGTAAAGAATCACTTTCCAGGTGGGTGGGGGGGTCTCGTGATTTTCCAGGGTTGGTCGGGTAATGAATCACTTTCCAGGGGGGGGGGGGGGGGGGGGGGGGGGGGAGGGGGGGGGGTCTCGGGTGGGTTTTTCCTTCAGTGTGTGTGGGGGGGGGGGGAATGTCTCAGAATTTTCCACGTTGTGTGGGGGGGGGGGGGGGGGGGGCTGGGATAACGGATAACGGATAACGGCAGTGCAATATAAACAGAGGAATTATTTGAAAACAAATTTTGTTTATATTAAACAAAATTTGCCAGTATTAAACAGTCCACAGTGAAAGTAGATCGTATTAAACAGTTTAAACCCATGTCACCCCTCCCACACAACAGTATTCAGGTAAACATACATGTACATATCTTGATAACAGTCTGATAAAACCCCGGTAAAGCCCCGGGGTATGTCCCCGCTCAATTTCTTAGCAACAGTTAAAGCCCTGGTAAAGTCCCCGCAGTGCGGGGCATCATGAAAGGTAAAAGCCCCGGGGTATGCCTCGGTAAAGCCGGGGGAGGGGCGGGGATTTACATTGACTGATGCATAAATATAACAATGACAGGAATAATTCAAGTTGTTTCTCAGAGGAATCCCTAGCGTCTTATCTTTTACGTAACCCAATATAGTCATGCAATATACGTTTTCGACATGGGATGATGGTACTACATGTATTATTTTTTTTTATTGGATCAAATGATAGGAAAATGTAATTGTATACCTTTAATGCATTTTGATTCATTGTTTTATTGACGTAACGTAATTTAATTATGACATAGTGATATGTAGTGACGTCATGAGAGTTACACCTGTGTGCTGTGTCATATGAACACAATTCCACTTCTTATTTCAGACAGCTATGCCAATGCTAGAAAAAAATATGCGAAGGCAGTTGAGATGCTATCAGATCTATCCACCACAGAAGATGAGGCTAAGCGCAAGTATGTCTGATAGTTAGATGTATATATTATTTAATACATAGCTAAACAAAATAGGGATATTGATATTAAATGTCGTATGACAAATGTTAATGAAATAAAATACTTTATTTTCGAAATACATTTCATTGTGTACCGTAGTCCCTGTACAACTTGATTAAATGAACAAAGACCCAAATGTATCTGTAGACACTACAGTACTGTGTAAAAGAATAAAAGAGTCGTGAAAAAATATATTGATTGGCTATATAGTGTGCTATAGTGTATACTAGCGTCTAATATCGAGTATGACCTCCGCAGTTTGATGGTTCGCCTCAAAATAACTTGACTCTAAGACTCGTAATGATCCTTTTATTCTATCAGTAATTATGTTTCCTCAAATTGAAATAATATTACAATAATGAATATCCCTACATTGTATATTGTTTTTCTATGTAGGCTATGCATCGCCTATTAGCCTGAGCAAAAAAAATCAAATTGAACAGATAATGAAACAACTAATTTTATGTAGGTGATCAATTTCCTCAGCAAAGATACAAACACTTGGATATGATGGAGGTGGCAACTTTTCTCAGTAATATTTTATTTATTGTTATGGTGATTATTCGTTTTCATTTGCATGTGCATACCATTATCTTACTTATCGTAAAGTTTTCCATTGTACATGTTTCTCTGAGGTATGTTGGAAAACATGCATTCTGGTTAATCTGATCATTTAGTGCTAATAACCACAACCCACAGCCATATTAAGCGCACTTAAAGGTAGATGCCCTCACATTATGCAAAAATACATTTTTACGGGAATCAAACAGGGTACCTAATTATGTAACTATTCCAAGTGTTTTTAACATCCAATCTGACCGTTTTTAACAAAATATCAACTAATATTGCAATACCGTCTTCAGAGTGACTCAAGTCACTGTATGTACATTTGCAGAAATGGTGATTTCTTATTAATATTCAAATCAATGCTATGTATCAACCTAATTACGACTGTTGTCGATATTTTATAAAGTATACTAATTTTACACAAGAAAATGCACCGGACGAATAAATATTCCGCATTTGCTCTGTAAATTTTGTCAAAGTTTGACATCATTTGCTAAAACTGTGGCAATTCGTCCAAACCGTTTACGGCGATAATTTCACATGACGTAACGTACTTTACGTCGTGGCGCGTCTCATTTGTAAAACAATGAGATACACCTGCAAGCAAGTTATATTCTCATTCTAGCCTTTATCTTTTTTGTTACAGGTCCCGTCCTCCTAATAAACTATTGGAAGATGACAGTTCTGAGCATGAAACTGAAAGGTTGGTATATGTTTTGGATTCAAAGAATCAACCTTTGATGAACGCAAGCAGTTATAAAATACTTTAGATTTATTGGCTTGTTTTCGGACAAGCTATACTTACCCGAGTTAAGCATGTGTGTTCAATAACATCAAAGGTCAAATAGAGACGGAACCTCGGTTTAAAGGTTCGTCCGAAAGGCTGGCCTTGGGTTTCAAAGCGGGGTTCATGACCTCATGCATGTGAGGAAAGTGATTATACCCTTTTCCAGATATACCTGTTACGGCTGTTTAAATGAGCGCTTGTTATGTATGGCTAGCATTAATTGACTTAAAGAGAGCATTAATTGAATTAAACCTAGGTTAAAAACTATTTTAACTAGCTTTAATTAATTGTGAGAGAGCAGTAACGCATGTGCTTTTGAGCTCTCTGCATCATTTAATGCCCGATCTTATTGGTTTTAACCTAGCTCAATTTCATTTCAACCTAGCTTTAAAGGTATATTCCGACAATTTATGGTCACTTCATGAAAACCATATTTGTTGCATTTTTCAATCAATATTTTCAATAAATGTTTTGTAAAACACTTAAAAATGTGACTCGGTGCGTTAGAAATTTTGAATAGTGTAATTCAATTGAGCATTTATTATTCCTATATATGGTTATATGGTTATATGCCATGTTGAAGGCTCTGTGACCACCGCTGTACCCGTGCCGTAGTTTTCTATGGTTGTATTGTTACTGTTATGTTAGTCCTGCTCATTTCCCCCCTTAGGATTTATTCCTCTATTGTAATTTAGTGAGGCGGAAGAAGCGGCAGACCACATCAAATCATCTGCGAAGAAAAGGAAGAAATCCTCTCCATTACCATCTCTTCCCCAGTTGCCCTCCTTCACCTGTAAGGTACGATCAGTTAAACAATTATACAGTTCATAATACTAGCTGTATTCTGAATAATATATGTTTGCATACATGTGATGAATTTTGACATATTAAATATAACTAGAGCGAAGCAGCAGAAACCGTGGGTTCAACCCCCGCTCCTGGCATGTAAAAATACTTTCATCGTATTTCCATCCCACTGGTCTTTCGGATGAGAATTGAAACCGAGGTCCCGTCCCTATATGACCCCGGCTGTTGCTGCGACGTTAAGCCCTTTCACTTTTGGGTGCAACTCTTGTTTCCATCCCTGCCCAACAG
This sequence comes from Conchocele bisecta, assembly GCA_029237695.1. Lineage (NCBI taxonomy): Eukaryota > Metazoa > Mollusca > Bivalvia > Lucinida > Thyasiridae > Conchocele > Conchocele bisecta. The sequence goes on from JAQRGA010000105.1 coordinate 6,272, forward strand.
CCTTTCATGGTGCAGGAAGCATTTTAGTATAGTTAGACAGGCTGCAATTCCCTATTTTCAGGGCCGTCCCAAAATTAATTTTATTGACATTGCTTGAAAGGCTAAACATTATTTTTAGCTCACCTGAGCAAAGCTCGTGTGAGCTATTGTTACAGCAATGTGTCCGCCGTCGTCCGTGAACATTTTCAAACATCTTCTCCTCCCGAACTGCTGGGCAGATGTTGGCCAAACTTCACAAACATGGTACAGAGGTCGGGGGTGGGGGGTCTGTGCGGTTTACGTCCATGTGTCTTTTTCACATTTGAGACCCACACCTTCTGACTGGTGGATTTTTCGGCGTAACTGGTTTAGAATTATAGCCATGGAGTTATCAAATGATATCGGGGTAATGAACAATTAGTTGGCTTATAATGATTTTACTTTATCTGTGTTAGTGTCAAGATAATCAGAATCCTTATTATCATTTCCACTGTTAATAGTTTTTCAATGTGCGAGGAGCCAGAGACCCCAGGCACACCGGCATCTCGTCCAAAGACACCACAGGCTACCCCAGGCACACCAGCATCTCGTCCAAAGACACCACAGGCTACCCCAGGCACACCAACATCTCGTCCAAAGACACCACAGGCTAACCCAGGCACACCAGCATATCGGCCAGAGACACCACAGGCTACCCCAGGCACACCAGCATATCGGCCAGAGACACCACAGGCTACCCCAGGCACACCAGCATATCGGCCAGAGACACCACAGGCTACCCCAGGCATACCAGCATCCCAGTGAGTAATAGTGGAAAGACATAGTTGCACCAAATCTGCTAGCTGTTATGGTTTATGGCTTGTATCAAAAGAAGCAAAACCTAGTGCAAAACATTACTGTCAGATTAACATATCAAATTTAGGGTAAGTTACTTTTTATCTCGCCCGCTCGAAAGGGCGAAAAGCGTGGTATAGTCTTCACGTTGGCGTTAGCTCGTCCGGATTTGTGAGTTGGCTAATTTGCATATTTAATGCACTAGTGCATAACAGTTGTTATGGCCCTGCGTTATTGCCCTGTCGGAAGGTATATTATGCAATACATGCATTTACGCAAATTATGTGATTTCTTAAAAACCATTTACGGTGTCAGTTAAATATATTAAATCTTGTGGCGCGAAACCCGTAGTTAACGTACGTGCTTGACTTTCACCTTGCTAGACTGGGAGGACTGGGCGGTATACATGTAGTCTGTAGTTAAAGGCATACTCCGACGCTTGAATACTACATTCTAAACATTTATAATAAAAGCATGTATTGAATAAAGTTAACCGTTATCTATGATACTGTACAATACTTTTCGCCAGAATTGTATTATGTTGTGAAAGGAACAAGAACAAGGAACAAGAGACAGGAAACCTAGAATTTGCTACGTAGCAAATTGGGGATCCACCCCCCCCCCCCCCCCCCCCCAGAAAAAAGTATATCAGACTATTTCTGCTGGTAATTAATGCTTCTAGTTATAGACACTACATATATATTAAATGAACTAAGGCAGTTAAACACGTTTCTGTTAATTCAGGTATTATGGTATTATATGAAGGACAATTATTAATTAAGAGTGAACTTCAGGTCAACTTCCTGACAGGTCATTCATGTACACATCACGTGAATGGCATGCACAATACACGTGACACAATATGGAAGGGCCATAATTTTTTTCGCGATAATGCAAATGGTCTTAGAGGGCAGTCGCATAATTATGCGCACAATAACCTTAAAGTGGCTTTTGTCTAAGATCGCGGCGCCTAGTCAAAGTTATATAATGTTATAATGTACATAGCATGTGTATTTATGTTTATAGTATACAGAAACTCATGCTCGAGTTGGAGGCAGTGAAGGGCATGGTTCGAACAAATACTGTGTACTTGAAGAAGCTGCTAGACAAGCAGCAGTCCGAGGTTGTGGAGGAGGGGTGCCTAGAGAATTTTGGCTTTCCACTGACGTGCGAGGCAGATGTGGAGAAAGTGGAGGTCCTGCTGCAGGATAGATCGCTAGAAAAGTGCCTGGTATGTTACGTTAGTTTTGTAGCTTGACTTAGAACTAGTTTAATTGACAGTATTAAATAATTCCATGGTATTTTTTTAAAAACGAGATAGTCGCGGCCTGCATATCGCGCCTGCGAGTGCTGGATAGAGGCATACAAAAAGTGGCGACAAGTGGCGACTATGTTGCGCTTTCCGCGTTGTCAAGCGGGGCACAACAAAAATTAAGAAACCTTCATTCCTTTGCAATAAACTAATATGTGTAGCTATATTGTTTTCCAAAACTTATTTAGATAGTAGATATTCATAAATCTGTTCTTTCTTGTGCTTTGATATCTGGGATACATTTTCTTTGATTCCATAAAGCTTCTCTTATGCATTCATCAATTTCCTAAAATGCTTTGATCCCCATTATTGGTACAATGTACATTGTATTTCAGATACGGTTTTTTTTCTGGAAGATGTCTGTCATTTCTAATTTGTATTATAATGCGGTGGTGATTCACGTGTCCCACATTCCATTTGTATAGTAATGGATACTATATATGTACAATAGTGTTTTTTACAAATGTATTTAACTATTTCACCGCCATATTAGTGGATGGATTGATATATACTGCCTTTGGGACAAATCCAGTGATTGGGAAATGTCATTTGGACCAGTCCATTTATGAAAATTGGCAATACTCTTAAACATTGGAAAAATACTTGCAAACAGTGCAGACCCTGATGAGACGGCTTGTTGCGAGCCGGCTCATCTGGATTTACACTGTATGCATACCTCTGTAATTGCATTTGGCGCTAAAAGGGTTAAACACTTAGCCACCTAAATGAATTGATCAATCTGAGAGCATGGCGAGTCAGATTTTATAAACATATTTTTGGCGGGGAAAGCCATCCTGCTGAACAAAAACTAACTGGTAAAATGAAAAGGTCATTGTCAGCCGGCGGCCCATGTCTATCAATATACTATAGGCTGGGCCCACTAAGTATTTTTTAATTTTCACAATGGCCAGAGGGTACTTTCACAGGCAAAAATAAACTCTCCTTTAAAACGGAGAAAAACTCTCCAAGGCTCGCTTTTCTCATATTTGGAGGACATAAAAAAATTAAGGCTCGCTTTTCTCCTATTTAGAGGACAAAAAAAATATGAAAAAAATTTACCCGACCGAGTTTCGAACTCCCGCAGGTAAAACCTAATTTGGTCTGTAAGCCGTCGACGTACCCATTACACCACCCGGGCAAGTTAGTAATATGCCACCAAAAAATAAGTTTTTTGGCAAATTTCTGAAAAATTCACGGTGTCTTCGCAATTCGCTGCCACATCGATGTGACAAATTTCGTCGTGTACGTTGCGTAGTTTAGGCTAAAATCCGCACACAGCGATGCAAACAAACAAACAGACAGACATCCGGACAACCAACATATTTGACGAAATGTCATTTCGCCAAATAACAATATGCCAGTTAAGGCGAAATCAACCTAAACCAACGTGTCAAACATCTTTTTTGAAGTTTGAAGTGACAATTTCACAAAAACTGTTTGCTGTGTAGGACGATACTTATGGATTATTGACTCATTACACATCCATGCACTCTCATCACTAACACCAAAATATACATTCACATACTAGTCAGTCATCTTTTATGCCCATGTTTAAGCCCAAATGATTTCTTTTTCAGTTAAATCACCTCCGCAGCCTGGGTGGCTTTAGTGCGAAGGATGTCATAAGTCGCATTATGGCGAACCTAATGACAAATGCCCTCGCATGCCAGTTCAACTGGCATGGCAAAGGCCAAAAGCAGGGTCTACGTCGGCTCCACCTGTCGAAAGTGATAAAAGGTCAGTACTGTATGAGTAGCCCCCAAAAAGTCTACACACTAAAATTCTGAATAACTTGAATAATATTTGTAGTAGTCCCATTATATTTGACACATTGCATCATTAGCCTATTTCACACTTCTGGTGTAAAGTGCAATCATATTGGTTTTAAAATGTCAAAATGGCAGCAAATAAAAAAAAATGTACGAAAAATTGTGATATCTCTCAATTTATTCACAAAAAAAGTCATGTTCTATTTGAAGATTGTATATCGTACTTTTTTCGCCATAGATCTACAGTAATAAAAGTTATCAAATAGCATCTGCTCGTCTATAGTCACATGTTCAGTACATATTGTACATGTAACAACAAAACATGTATTATTTGAGATATGACTTTTGATAATACCACTTTTTTTACCATTTCTTGGTCTGACAGCGCAAAAGTTTTAGATTGGCCTGAAAACTTTGTCCCAAACACATGCTTTTTCACAAACATGTTCAATCACAAGTACATTGATGTATGTTTTAATGTACATGTACTCGTTTCAAATTTTCCTTCATTATTTTATTAATGACATTTATTAGCTCACCTGGGCATACGCTCAGCATGAGGGTGAGCTATTGTGATCACTCACTGTCCGTCGGCGTCCCTCGTGGTTGGTGGGAGAATGTGTATGTGTGATGGGGTTCATCCTTATATGAACCCTATATCTCACCTGGTCTGGCCCTCACATACTTTAAAACTGTGTTTGAGTCAGATTTGGTAATTATTTTTTTGGAAGGGCTAAGTGTGCTGGTATGTTTTTGGGCACCCCACACCAGACCAGATTATTATCCTGTCGCGATAGCGAAAAGGGGATATAGTGGTGCTCCATGTCCGTGCGTCCGTGCGTGCGTACCATCTGCGTTTAGCAAGGTCAAGGTCACGAAATTGTACTTAGAATTTGTGTTTAGCATCTGCGTTTAGCAAGTATGTTTAAGTCATATCTTTGGAACTACTGCATGGATTTCAATAATATTTGGCTACAATGTTTACCTGAACCTAATTGAGTGTCACATATGTACCCGGGTTCTTACGCCCAAGGTCAAGGCAAATACGTTCAAGTTTTTAATGTTAACTACTTAACCACTTCACCGATTTTGATAAAAAAAAATTATAATTTGTTTATTCATTTTTGTAGCGCCTGCTTTAGCAGAGGCACGACTATAGTCGGCGCTTTTTCCGTCGTCGTCCGGTTTTTTTGTAAGGCAAATGCGTTAAAGTTATTGTTTTTTCACAATATCTCTTTAACCCCTTGCCAGACATTGATAATATTTCACATCAATGTTTGTCTAGGGATGATGCTTCATTACGCACACCCCCACATCCAAATTATCAAGATCAAGATCATTTATTTACTTGTAATGTTCACCGGTTTTGTAACAGAAATACGTTAAAGTTATTGTTTTTTCACAATATCTCTTTAACCCCTTGCCAGACATTGATAATATTTCATATCAATGTTTGTCTAGGGATGATGCTTCATTACGCACACATCCAAAGTCTGAAGGTCAAGGTCATTTATTTCCTTGTAATGTTCACCGGTTTTGTAACAGAAATGCGTTAAAAGTTATTGTTTTTTCACAATATCTCTTTAACCCCTTGCCAGACTTTGATAATATTTCACATCAATGTTTGTCTAGGAATGATGCTTCATTACGCACACCCCCACATCCAAATTTTGAAGGTCAAGGTCATTTATTTACTTGTAATGTTCACCGGATTTGTAACAGAAATGCGTTAAAGTTATATTTTTTTCACAATATCTCTTTAACCCCTTTCCAGACATTGATAATATTTCACATCAATGTTTGTCTACGGATAATGCTTCATTATGCACACCCCCCACATCCAAATTCTGAAGGTCAAGGTAATTTATTTACTTGTAATGTTCACGGTCAAATGCCTCGGCAGGCGCGACACCGCTTCCGTGGCGGAATTCTTGTTTGTTATTCTTTTTGACAATTTTTTTTCGTGACCTTGACCTTGGGCATAAGAACCCGTGTACATATGTGACAAACAAGTTAAATTTTTTTTTTTTTTTTTTTAGCTTGTTTGTCACATATGTACACAGGTTCTCACGCCCAAGGTCAAGGTCACGAACATGTACTTTGTTTATATTATGAAGGCTGCGGCGAGGGGATTAGCTTCGTTTAACGACACGCCTCTTGTTACATTTTCATCTCTGGATATATTTATATTGTAAATATTCAGTGTTGACTTTGTGATTTTCTCCCTGTTGGTGGGGCAGCATATGAGTCGAGCCCATGCATCCGTCCAGAAATGACCCTGGTTGTCGAACAGACATTAAACGGCATACAATCATTCAATCAATCATTTATTATCAGATCTTCATGGAACTTGGATACTATGTTTGCATCTATGAAATCTTGATTCATTTCGAACATGTTCATGTAGGGTCACTATGTTAAATGATAGTAATGCATTGTTCACATAAGAGAAGCTTCAACACATCTTTATTGGGAGAATTGGTACCCAGGTGAGCTACTTAGGGCCATCATGGCCCTCTTGTTTAACTTGCCACCAGTCGGGATATTTGTATAATAATTGCTGGCATATCAATATAACATTATAACCATGTACCTGAATACTCAAGATGCCAAATATTTGAGCCTCTCAGTTTTTGTAAAATATAGTTTTAGTGAGAAAACCTGGAAACAAAGGACACACCACAGTGACTAGTGGCCCCCGTCCGCACCCGAACCCGGGACGCCGTCTCCGTACTCCGATGCGTTAACCTCTGAGCCACCGCGGCTCCCCAGGAAATGAAACAAAGCTAATATGTTGGGTATCTTCGATTCTACAGTTTACAGTATACAGTGATTTTAGGGGCCGAGATTATAAAACTTTACTCAAATCTCAGACTCATGTTCAAGAAAGCTGATTGGCCAATCCTGAGTCTATGCTCAGAATTGGCCAATCAGCTTCCTTGAGCATGAGTCTGAGATTGATAAAAAGTTTTATAACCTCGCCCCCTGGTGTCCAAATAATAGATATAGCGGATATAGCCTGACAAGTGTTAGAGGTATAATATATCTTTGCTTGATATCTTCACTGTCAATGCTGTGGTATATATTCAGTTGACTCGCTTATATGTTGTATTGATTAGGTATTCATATGTGGATTATCTTCAGATGCTGCCAAATCCAACAACCTCAGTGAGTGTGATGCTGAGGATGCATTGAAGAAGTGGCTAAAGTATGCAAAAGACAGGGATGGGGGCAGGAAGAAGAGGCTTGAAAAAAAGAGGGGTAATGTCTATTTAAATTTTTGAATGAGATATAAAGCAAATGTCTTCCCTTCAGTTAAATTTCGTCATTACAAGGACTACTTATTTCCAATGGAAAAATACTGTTCTTCCATTAATCATGAAACTAGTTTCATTGTTTTGGTAAATTTCGAAACAAAATTTTATAATGTAGATGACCTTCACTTTTATTACTTGCTGGTTCCAGAACAGTGAAACATTAATATTGAGAGAGCTAAAATATACATCTAGATAATGTACTTTTAATCCTGCATAACTATGTCTAGTTCATATTGCATATAGGAGCCGGGGTGGCGCATCAGACCTCGAATCAGGTTCGATTTCTGGTGTGGCCATGGTCATTGAGGAGTGTCCTTGGGAAAGACACATCTTCCTAGCCTAGACCTTCGGATGGGGACATAAAACGAGGGTCCCGTGTATCAATGCTATACACCGGGAACGTTAAAAAAACGGGATTTATTCGCAAGGAGTATGGATTATATACCCAGTCTCCCCTGTATCCGTAATTCTCCATTGTCGTGGCAACGGACTGAAATTGCATATATGAGACACGCCATGACATAAGATACGTTTGGACATGCAGAATTTTATACGTTAATGGTCTCGAGTAAAAATGATGGATTTATCAAATGACGTCAAACTTTTATGAAAATTCCAGAGCAAATGCGAAATATAATTCTGTACTTTCTCTGTGATTTTCATCAAATGTTGGCTTCATTTAAAAGTAAATTATGTGAATTATTCAAAACCATTTATGGCAAATTTTATACATAGTTTTCTCATAGTGCATCTCATATGTTGCTGGGCCGTTAAAATCCAATCACTCTATCAATCACATTGCATATTTTAACATTCATGACTAATTTTCAGAGAAAGAGGCAGCCATGAGGCGGGTGGATAACATTACCTGCGCCCTGTCCTCCAGTGAAGAAAGCGATTGACTCGTGAATTTTTGTTAATTAGATGTTCAATAAAAAATTTATGCTATGATTTTTTCTTCTTAATTGATGGGCAACATTTATAGCCTTCTATCAATGGGATTATTCGTCAACATTGTTCCAATTGTGGTACAATCCTTGGATCAATGTCTGGGGCCGAGGTTATAAAACTTTTTATCAATCTAAGACTCGTGCTCAAGGAAGCTGATTGACCAATTCTGAGGATAGACTCAGGATTGGCCAATCCTCAGAATTGGCCAATCAGCTTTCTTGAACATGAGTTTGAGATTTGGGTAAAGTTTTATAACCTCGGCTCTCTGAAGTAAGGTTGATAGTGGACCAACAGTGACCCAACGATGCTGTTGCAGACGTTGGGCCAACAGGACACGCCAACGATGGGGCGCTGGTGGCTGCCAACGTTGGGCCAGTTTACAAAACAGCAAGTGGGCCAATTTTGGGCCAACATTGGCTGCCCGTAATTTACTGTATGTGCCAACGTTGGTCCAACAGTGACCAAATGATGGCGTTGCGGACGTTGGGCCAACATTGGGCCGCCGTTAATGTGTTGTATGGGCCAACGTTGGTCCAACAGTGACCCAACGATGCTGTTGCAGACGTTGGGCCAACATTGGCTGACCGGACACGCAACGACGGGGCGCCGGTGGCTGCCAACGTTGGGCCAGCGTACAAAACAGCAAGTGGGTCAACGTTGGACCAACATTGGGCCGCCGTTAATGTGTTGTGTGGGCCAACGTTGGTCCAACAGTGACCCAACGATGCCGTTGCAGACGTTGGGCCAACATTGGCTGGCCGGACAGCGCCAACAACGGGGCGCCGGTGGCTGCCAACGTTGGGCCAGCGTACAAAACAGCAAGTGGGCCAACGTTGGACCAACATTGGGCCGCCATTAATGTGTTGTGTGGGCCAACGTTGGTCCAACAGTGACCCAACGATGCCGTTGCAGGCGTTGGGCCAACATTGGCTGGCCGGACACGCCAACGACGGGGCGCCCCGGTGGCTGCCAACGTTGGGCCAGCGTACAAAACAGCAAGTGGGCCAACGTTGGACCAACATTGGGCCGCCGTCAATGTGTTGTGTGGGCCAACGTTGGTCCAACAGTGACCCAACGATGCCGTTGCAGACGTTGGGCCAACATTGGCTGGCCGGACACGCCAACGACGGGGCGCCGGTGGCTGCCAACGTTGGGCAAGCGTACAAAACAGCAAGTGGGCCAACGTTGGACCAACATTGGGCCGCCGTTAATGTGTTGTGTGGGCCAACGTTGGTCCAACAGTGACCCAACGATGCCGTTGCAGACGTTGGGCCAACATTGGTTGGCCGGACACGCCAACAACGGGGCGCCGGGGCGCCAAGTTGGGCCACGTACAAAACAGCAAGTGGGGTTGCCAACGTGGAGGACCAACATTGGGCCGCCGCTAATGTGTTGTGTGGGCCAACGTTGGTCCAACAGTGACCCAACGATGCCGTTACAGGCGTTGGGCCAACATTGGCTGGCCGGACACGCCAACGACGGGGCGCCGGTGGCTGCCAAACGTTGGGCCAGCGTACAAAACAGCAAGTGGGCCAACGTTGGACCAACATTGGGCCGCCGTTAATGTGTTGTGTGGGCCTAACGTTGGTCCAAACAGTGACCCAACGATGCGTTGCAGACGTTGGGCCAAACATTGGCTGGCCGGACAACGCCACGACGGGGCGCCGGTGGCTGCCAACGTTGGGCCAGCGTACAAAACAGCAAGTGGGCCAACGTTGGGCCACATTGGGCCTCCGTTAATGTGTTGTATGGGTCAACGTTGGCCCAACAGTGACCCAACGATGGCCTTTCAGACGTTGGGCCAACATTGGCTGGCCGGACAAGCCAACGACGGGGCGACCGGTGGCTGCCAACGTTGGGCCAGCGTACAAAACAGCAAGTGGGCCAAACGTTGGGCCAACATTCGGGCCTCCGTTAATGTGTTGTATGGGTCAACGTTGGCCCAACAGTGACCCAACAATGGCGTTTCAGACGTTGGGCCAACATTGGCTGGCCGGACACGCCAACGACGGGGCGCCGGTGGCTGCCAACGTTGGGCCAGCGTACTGACAGCAAGTGGGCCAACGTTGGGCCAACAGTGATGTGCTATCTGGGATATATACACTGGTGATAACTCCTATAAACCACATTTCTCCAGTCACAACCACAAATGGTAAATGGATCAGGTACTACATATATATAAATTTAGAAAAAAAAATGGGAAAATAGACAACTTACAGAAATTGATGTTTTTGGTACATTTGGCAGCGACGACATAAATGGAGCTTCATGGATTTGCAGCAAGTGTAGATCCAGATCAGCCTGTGAATCCTCACAGTCTGATCAGGTTATGCACTGTTCGTCATTTCATGAATGAAACGCCTGTCATGCTTCACGCTCACAAATGTAACAATACCGGTTTTCTCATACATACCACAGGGATTATGTGGGGCCATAAATCACAGTCAGGAAAATACACACTTCTTAATTAGAACAGAAGGGTCTGCCACAGAATGATTGGACTTGAGAATGAACATTTAATCTGTATGATGAACTTGTAAACACATTATAGTCCATCATATAGACTTTGTCACTATCATAATGCAAGTCTCATACACACTGTAGGCTGATGAAAGTATACACTGTTGGCATTATGTAAGACCATTGTAGTTCCTGATTGTCACGCCAGGGTGACACCGGGCTAGTCTACTGAAGGGACGGAACACCAAGCACGTTGTGGACAGAGACAACAAGGTATATTTTTACAAGGATGATGTATTTACATAAATGATAAGCACAAACAATAGATGAATATGTCAGTACGGACAACGTCCCCTAGCAGCCACCGCCACAGGCCCTTGCATAACCAAGGCACATCCACGATTCTGGAACAGGTAGGTAAAGTCAAAAGTAAACGTCATCATGATCTGGATCAATATCCAATGTTAGAGATCAGCTAAACAACTCCGGCTTGCGCCATGATGGGAGTGACGTTATACTAACGTCGTAAAGTTACTGGTACTTATGAGATACAGAGCCTACTTGGGCGGATGGGATCCATAACGCATCGGTGAACGTCCTTATCGATACATCACGTCCTTGGACGGAATGACGTCACCGGAATATGCCCCACTCGATTACGACCTTGGTCCACGCAGGAGCAGAGTCCCCGCTGTTACACGGTGTCGTGTCGTTGACTCCAGAATAAATAAATAAATCTGTGTTGCGTACTGAATTTACGCAGACACAAAGTAGGGACGTGCCGTCGCTCGTTGCTGACTGGCTGGCTGCCTGGCTGGTGTACTGGCTGGGACTACAAAACACCAACGGTGTTGTTACCAGAATGTAACATGTTATAGTCTCAATAATAGACACAGTAGTGCACATGAAATCATATCCCGATTGCATGGCAATACTAAACATCATATATTACAATGATGAAACATGATAAATTGCAATGTACACAAAGATATTTTCACTAATTGGAAGGGGGTTGATGGAATTCATAAGTCGGAAAATGCGATATAACACATTAATGAACAGCCACTATATCTAGTGTACCCAACGATATATCTCTTCACAGCCGTACATGTGAATACAGACGTTATTCACAGTTGTTTACCCTTAGTAAACAAACGTTTGATTGCGACAGGCCTTACCTTGATCAGACTGCCCGTGGCCAACTGCGCTATAACTTAATAAAGGATTATTTCCACGTTTTGTAGGGCATCCGTGTTCTATGAACACATTTTCTAGTTTTATTGTCTCGCCCGCGAAAGCGGAAAACGAGACTAAGGTTTTGCTTTTCCAGAGTCGTCGTCGTCGTCATCATTCAATGTTAAGTTTTCGTGTTATGGTCATTACTTCAACACCTTATCAGCTACAGTCATCAAACTTTAGAAATACCTTTACTATGATATGTACATGAAAATAGGACTATTCTCGAGGGTCAAGGTCAAGGCCCCAGGGTCACGGTCAAGGCGGAACAAGGCGAGACATTTGATTCCGCGGAATTCTTGTTTCATGGAACATTCCTCCGTCCATCCATCTATATCCGTCAGTCTGTCCATCCGCACACACGGCGAGGTATTTATGTGGCTAGAGAACAATGTGTAACTGTAAATGCTATTCATTCCGTTCTGTTACGTGGCTATATTTTTCTCTTACGTGGCTACTTTAAACAAAAGAAAAGCCATATAAGTATACATTTGTAGGATCGTCCGTCCATCTTTTCCATCCATCCATCCGTCCATCTGTCCCATGTTGTTGTTTCTACAGGGTCAGCTGTTCATCAACGGCCTTAACCTTGGGCGATACTGGCCCACGATGGGCCCACAGGTCCGGCTGTATGTGCCAAAATACGTCCTCAAGAAAGGCGCCAATACCGTGATAATGCTAGAGTTGGAACATGCCCCGTGCAGCGACAGATACCCCAATGATGAAGGCTGCTACGTGACCTTCAAGGACAAGCCGTATATAAACAAGACAATGTATCCAAGTTTTGCGGGTCCTCAAGACAAGTTCAGGTTCATGGATACAAATTTTGACATTCGTACGTACCATTAGATGACTGTGATCTTAGATAAATACTGCTCTTCGGTGAGGGGAATATTGAGGATTTTCGAGATATTGTTTTCGAGGGGAGATAATCCACAATATTCCCCTCAACCAAGGGCGGTATTTAATTTATTATGCCAAATATTTACAAGAACATGATTAAAGTCACTATTTCAGAAACATGAACAGAAGCAAAATGTTTGTTGGCTGGAATATCCGCCATATTGTTTACGAATGTTTGGTTGATACTCGGTTTCTATTGTATGACCCGATCGGGGTACCTACCGATTGTCTGTTGTCATGTCATTTGTATGCCTTCGTTCTTTCGGCTTTCATTTTAGATATACGCTGAGGCAGTCCAACCATAATTTGGCTGTTTCTGTAAATACGCTTTGGGTATTTTTGGGACGGGAGAGTAATATTGTAATATTCCCCTCTAAGCTGCGACACTGTAGAATATTTTTATCACGTGACATGAAATTTACAATGCAATGCCTAGAAATAACAATGAGCCATAACAATTATATTCTGTATAATAAATGAAATACTTAGAGGGGAGATAATCCACAACATTCCCTTCAACAAAGGGCAGTATTTCATTTATTATACCAAATATAATTTTGATGGCATATACATGGTTAAAAGGCACAAATATTGAAAATCGCGTATTTCGAAATTACAATGGCGTCCGCTAATTCTGCTCACCTAATAATAATAATAATAATAGTCTTTATTTACCGAGGCTGACACATTTAGTTTATATTAATCTTCCACGTGGCCCTCTATATACATGTACATAGTGCATACATAATAAGGAAACATGTACATAGACAATTACTAAATGATTGACATAGTATGTAACAAAAACCCTTATCAAACGTTAAGAAAGAAATCCATCGCTAATGTGGATTATGTTTCTAAATTGTAGCCTACTTGGGGTTTTCATTTGGTTAATAGATACATCAAGACTGCCTATCAGCATAAATTGAAGCAGTGTAGACTGATCATACTGTGATTTCACAGGAAGTTCCAAGTCTACACAAACAAAACCAAAAATATGCAACTTGTGTCACTACCAGGACTATAAAAACATGTTCAGTTAAATCTTAGAATGCAGGAAAGGTAAACTGCCGTCAGCTGTCGATTTCCATGGCTTGAACACACTTCAGAATCATTTCCATTGGAAATGACCCCAAAGTGCTGCCAAAACATGGTACTGATGAGAAAAATTAAAAAAACAAACCAAACAGCAGACGACAAATCCCAATCCAGCATTGTAAGGGTTAAAGGCAAAACGGAATTTGAAATGTTAGATTTTTGTGCATGGGATGTGCATTGGGAATTGACTGAAAATATAATTGTTGTAGCAGTTGAGATTGTACGTTATAGTTTTGTCTGATCAGTAAACACCAATAAAACATATTTACACGCATATAACAAAATGAATACACAATAACATAAAACTTCTACATGAACGAAAACATTTTTAAAATATTTTGTACACAAATTGAGTAGGACATTTTTAGGCGCGACTATAGTCGGCGCTTTTTCCGTCGTCGTCGTCGTCCGCGTCCTCGTCGTCGTCCGCGTCGTCCGCGTCGTCCGGTTTTTTTGTAAGGCAAATGCGTTAAAGTTATTGTTTTTTCACAATATCTCTTTAACCCCTTGCCAGACTTTCATAATGTTTCACATCAATGTTCGTCTATGGATGATGCTTCATTACGCACACCACCACATCCAAATTCTGAAGGTCAAGGTCATTTATTTACTTGTAATGTTCACCGGTTTTGTAACAGAAATGCGTTAAAGTTATTGTTTATTGTATTCCTGACTAAACACAATAAAACCCCGAATTGATCAATAAAAGTAACAAATTGTACACTCAAAACCAGTCTTTATTGTTTATTTTTCCATAAATATTCTTCGCTCATCAACATATGACGATATGCCGCCACAAACTGTCCCGTTTAGTGTTCTCAAATCTCAACACACTTGGCTTCGTGACACGGTTATATTTAGGTCACAAACTATGGGTTCCATGCACGAAACGCGGTGTAGCAATGACAGCGAATGTTTGGGAACCAGTCGATAACTTCTAGAGGCGCCAAAGGGAGAGCAGATCGATAGAGCAGTGGAATATAAATTAAATTACACGATATAAAAAAACTGTCATAAAGTCGTTTTCGATGGATTTCTTACTCCATATTTAGTTTGTTTTCGTTTAATAAAAAAACAAAATGTTCATTTACGCCTTTATATTAAGACTGACGGTAGAAAATCGAATCTCAGATTATTTTCCTTCTTGAAAAAACGCAAAGATCAAAAGAAGAGATGTTTATACGGCCAAATAAAGGATCTGCGGTATGACAAATACGTTATTGTGATTCTATTATAAATATGAATTACGTCCCTTGGTACTATTGTTGGACTATATCAACTAAATTTGTAACGTAGCGTCAGTCTCTGATGATCTGCAAAAGCAGTGTTGTATTTTCATTATATATACAGTTGAGCACCAGTATCTCGAAGTCGAAGGGAGATCACCCATATAGTCGAGATAAGACTAGGTTCGAGATAGCCATGAAGTGACATGGTCGAATATTTTCGCGAAATATATGAAATCATATTACCCATTACATCACGACTAAACAATCACTAATTAACTAACGACCAAAGGTACTAATCTAATCTACATTATAAGGTGGCGTCACAACTCAATGAATTGCTTAACTGACCAGCATGATATGCCTAAAGGTCACATTACAAACTATCACTTATTTTCTTCAAAACGCTCTAAAAACAACAACGGCGACCCTAATAACCGATTTCCAGTTCGTTTGTATTTTTCGTGATATTGAGATTTCTCATATTGCACCTTATCCGACACCTATACAGAGCCATGCAATGAATTGGTCATCGCTTATCACTCCTGTTACTGCGACCTACTGGCGCGAGGTGGCACTGTAAAAATAACCGCTTTGACGTAGCAGTAGTACAGCTTACCTGATTGGTGGATGAAGGTTTCTTATATAATATCGTTTGGATTTACGGACATCATGTATTTGTTGCATAATTTCTTTGTTTTTGTCGTTTAATATATACGTTAATCTTTATTTTTTCCTTCGCCTAGTTATACTTGGATTATTTATACGTTGGTTGCAATCGTCTGCGACGACTATCTGTGCGGAAGTCGGTTGTAATTCACGGTCAAACAGACAGCAGAGCCAGAATCAGAAAAAAATGTGAAATTAAATGTTATATTTCTATTTGTTTTTACAAAATGCTAATCTCCGACATTTCGTAAATTGATGTTACTTCAGCTTTGACAAATGCGATTTGAAATAATCAGTGACACGCGTGTGTAGCTATGTTCAAACGGATGCCGCCGGAGGTCATTAATAGTTTGGCATAGCAAACAACTTATCCGATGATTTGACCACAGGCAAATAGGGAAGTGGATCTTGGGACAGGTGTATTCTGAATTCAAAGAAGCCACACCTATTCTATGCTGATTGGTTGGATCCATTTTGTTTATCTGTCCTAGTCAGTGACAGACGTGTGAAGCTACGTTCAAACGGATGTCAACACTAATGCGGCAGGTTTATATTAAATCCGCCAGGCCACACCTATGCCAAGCTGATTGGTTGAGTCCAATTTGACAGACATGGTGGAATAGATACACTGTGCACATCAGGGTGCTTTCTACAGTTCCGAAAATCCAATCTTGATGTGTTTGTTTTTTTCCCAGTAAATACTGTTTTCGAATACTTTGGTTCCCCCACCAATGTGTCTGTAACATGTTTAGTTACTTCGCAAATGTCGGTCATATCGATTTACACTTACAAAAAAAACACATAAATAGCCCTATTTTTTCGATACATTAGAATTTATGTCAAATATTCTGCTCTACCCCGAGCAACTATATTTTGAAATTAGTTCAGAGTCCCGAAATTTTGCAACTACCCATATATATATTATATGAAGAACTAAAGTCCTTAAGACATAAATATAAAACAATACATGTAGAAAATGAACAGGATATACATCACTTAAATGAAATAAAGGAACAGGTTCAACTCCTGGAAAATAAATTACATTCAGGTTCTATCATTAGAAGTAAAGCTAATATTCTAGATACAAATGAGAATCCTACTGGATATTTCTTCAAAAAAGAGGTAAGTAATGCAAAAAGGAAAATAATATCAGCTATAAATAATAATGGGAATAATTACACTACATCAGATGATATTTTACACTCTTTTAAGGACTTTTATAACCAATTATATTCAGAAGAACCTGTTGATAGGATATTGAATGATGTATTCCTTAACGACCTACCTAAGGTCAACATAGATGATAATATTAGCTTAGCTATTCAAATTACTAAAACGGAAGTTCTCAATGCACTGAAGTCTATGGAATCAGGTAAGTCCCCGGGTAGTGATGGTCTCTCTTCTTTATTTTATTTAAACTTCTTTGATATATTTGGTGACATACTTGTAAACATGCTTAATAGATCCTTCACCTCTGGGAAGTTATCAACCTCGCAGAGAGAGTCTTATATTACTTTATTGTGTAAAGATAGCTCCAAAAGTGATGACATGAAATATTACCGTCCCATATCTCTGCTCAACTCTGATTACAAAATAGTGTCTAAAATGATATCCACACGCCTGAGCCGAGTTTTACCGTCCATTATTAGCATTGATCAAACTTGTTCAATCCGGGGTCGGTCAATTTTTGATAATTTACATTTACTTAGGAATATTACGGACTATATAGAGCAGAAAGATTTATCTGCAGCTTTTATTTGCCTTGACCAAGAGAAAGCCTTTGACAGAGTAGCTTGGTCATATATGTACGACACTTTAACGGCTTATGGATTTGATGATGATTTTATAAAATGGGTCAAACTTTTATAAAACCGATGTTACTTCGTCAGTAATTGTCAATAATCACATTTCCTCACCTTTCGACATCTGTAGAGGAGTACGCTAAGGCTGCTCTCTCTCACCTTTACTGTATGTACTTTGTATAGAACCTTTTGTGTTGAAAATAAACAATGACACCACTATCAGAGGCGTTCCAGTACCTGGTAAGGGCACCGAGGTAAAAATATCAGCGTACGCCGATGATTATACAGGCACTTTAACGACTGAGAGGTCCATCCAGAAATATTTATATTGGGCGAAAGAATTTGGGAGAATTTCGTGGTCAAACATTAATTACAACAAAACAAAAGGTATGTTTTTGGGTAAATGGAAAACTCGTTCGGATCATCCTTTTGGCATTAGCTGGGTGGACAATCATAAAGTTTTAGGATATTTAAAGGGAAATAATTTTGATTCTGATGATGTTTTCTCTCGGCCTTTTTCATCATTCATTGAAACCACTAACTTGTGGAAAGTCAGAAGGTTGTCTTTAAAGGGAAAATCCACCGTGTTAAATTCCTTGTGTATGAGTAAAATTTTATATTATATTACAGCACAAATGGTTCCCAAACATTATATTACTCTTTTGCAGCGAAGCTGTTTCAAATGTATATGGAACTCAACTCTAGAACCTATAAATAGAAATACTTTGTACTTACCTTTTAAACAAGGTGGTCTGAATATTCCATGTATTCAACTAAAACGTCAGGCCACCTTAGTGAATCACTTGCAAAAGCTTATTACGGATTATGATGCCACTTGGACATATTATGCCCGCTATAGGATTGGCATTTCTCTTCGAAAATATAACGCATCACTTGCCCCGAACTCCATTCCTCATAGTGAATTTATACCCCAGTTTTACAAAGATTGTTTTGCCTCCTTTAAAACGTTTACGTCCAGAGCCCCTGAAGCCTTTCATGGCGCAGTGTGTTCATCTAAATGTATATACAACGTCCTTTTATCTGACGTTACGCTCCCCCCAAAAGTTGTAAAATCCTTGCCCCTCCTAGACTTTTCAATCATTTGGAAAACAGTTTATAATCCATGTATATCGCCTGATACTCGTGATGTATTATGGAAAATTGCTCACGATGTATTATATATAAACTACTTCCTGTTTTCCAAACACATTAGCCGAAACAAATCTTGTCCACTGTGTGGGAAGATAGAAACTATCTCCCATCTATTTATGGAATGTAAAATAATTGCTCTTTTTAATAAAATAGTATTGTATTTACTTAAACGTGTAAGTATGAGGCGTATTTCATTCTCAGAGGCAGTTTTTAGATTTAATATTTTACCATCTCTTGAGGAGAACATCAAATATGTAGCTCTTGTTTTACTTTCGGAATCTAAACATGTCATTTGGTTGTCTAGAAATTTACGGAAACATGAACTTGTTGAAATTACTCCTTTTATCATTACATCTAAGTTTATAAATCGTCTAAAACTTCGTATACAAGCAGACTTTCTGCGAATGAAATTGCCTCGTTTTCAGAATATCTGGACTTTAAACAATATTTTTTGTACAACACTTGATGGTAAAATATCTTTCCTCCCTGATTTGGATATAGATAATTATGTATAACTATTGACACCTTGTGCACATGTACAGACAGACTTTTGACTCCAGTGTCTCTGAAGAGCGAAGCGCGGTCACTATTTATAGGGCTGCATTTTGCTATCGGAGACTTTCCTGGCGTCATAAGTCGTCTAGTGTATAAGTTGTCATTTTCTTACTTACCTCCCTTGTACAAATATAGTTACCTGTGTGCGGTTGGCGGCTGTCTGCGTCTCTGGGGGTCGTGGGGTGGCTGTGGTTGCCTTGCGCCGTCGGGGTCTCAGCGAGTCGCCAGCTGTTCTCTCCTGTAATATATGTGTAACCGGATACGGAAAATACAACGGAAAAAATGTGCACCGACCGGGGATCGAACCCGGGACCTTCCCAATACCAGCGGGACGCGCTAACCAACTGCGTTACCGGAGCACGATGCTCTCGATCGGTATATTTATATCCACATTCAACTCATGATTACACATGGTACCACTTCCATTACACTCCTCCCCCGTTATCTTTGAGTTTCGTCAAACTCACCCCAAGTTCACCCCTCTAGAGAGCCCACCGACACTCATGAGGGTTGGACGAGACCCCAAATGTAACCGGATACGGAAAATGCAACGGAAAAAATGTGCACCGACCGGGGATCGAACCCGGGACCTTCCCAATACCAGCGGGACGCGCTAACCAACTGCGCTACCGGAGCACGATGCTCTCGATCGGTATATTTATATCCACATTCAACTCATGATTACACATGGTACCACTTCCGTTACATATGTAATATAATTATCGATAATAACTCGCATTTACGGACAGACTTTTGGCCTCAGTGTCTCTGAAGGGCGAAGCGCGGTCGCTATTTATAGGGCTGCATTTTGCCATCGGAGACTTTTCTGGCGTCATTAGTCGTCTAACATGTAGATTATTATCGACTTACTTACTTACTTACTTACCTCCCTTGTACAAATGTATTTACCTGTGTGCGGTTGGCGGCTGTCTGCGTCTCTGGGGGTCGTGGGGTGGCTGCGGTTTTCTGCGGCTGCCTTGTGCCGTCGGAGTCTCAGCGAGTCGCCGGCTGTTCTCTCCTGTAATATATGTAGATAGTAACAATATGTTTTCGTTTCAGACTGTCTCGTGTATAAATCCTAGGGATCTGAAACAGAAATGTTATGCCGATTGTTGATTTACTATATAAAATGTTAACAGTTTAAAACACCTCGTTTTAACGATTTTTCATTAAGTTAATACGTATATATATGACAAACATAGTGTCCAGTGGACGTGGGTCCCGTTACCCAGAGGGGATGCAACCCGAGGCATCGTCTCTGGGATACGGGACTCGGCGAATATTGGACGCATTGATAAGTCTGTATTGATATTCGATAGCACACAGGGAGTTGTCTCATAGCAGACGACTCTCGTGTGCTATCATATTCTCTCGTATTTTTCTTTTCTTTTAAGACGAGTGTGCTTTACTGTCTGTACAATGTATTTCGAGTAACAGTTTTTATGTAAAATTAGGTTTATTTATCATCATCATCTATGAATATCTTAAAAAGTGCAATACAGTCAAGCATCTGTGATGATCGCTAAACACGACTACCTGAAATTTATACGTAATTTGTGTAGCTTGTGTACATGTATGAATTATGTTTATTTATCATCATCACCTCATAATCATTCATATAGTAGGTTAGAGAGAACTGGTACATCACAGAAGCTCGCCACTGTTAGACAGAGCCCCTGTCGTGACGAGTATTCAGTCTATTCATGTCCCTTACTAGAAGTACTGGTTCTACCCAGGAAAAACAGTTATTGTACGCATGTCTATCTGCAAATAGCTGTCCCCAGGATTTTTCTTAAAACTGTGATCCCCGTAATACCGCTACTCTAATACATTGGCCGGCTGGGCTCCCTACACCCCCCGGTTTTTGTTTGTAATTGCATGTAAATATATATTTTATGCAAACAAAATTGTAGATTTAATCTTCTTAAGAGGGGCGATAATCCTGGTACCCACATACTATATAGGTATTCGAAGGAAGCCGTCATGACGTTACCTTGCTTTAAAAAATAATGCTCAGCATAAATGCATCTCCGATGTGTACGCATGCTGCTGTTCGGCTTCGTATGGATAGAGTTCATGGATCACAAACTGCTACACATATAGTGTACACTGTGCAATGAGAAACAGAACTGTAGAGCTAACTAGAAGATGAAATGATCCGTGGAAGAAGGGGGCTATGGCCTTCGATGTGTTAGTCCCCTTCTTCCACCGACCTCAGCGTGTGCATCTGCACATGTACGCCAAGTAAACAGCATTTGAATCTACGGGTGGGATGTGGGCACCGCAGTGATGAGTGATGGTGGGGTGGCAAGGATGGTGGCGGGGGTCGTGAGCATATGAATGTTGGCGACTGTAACCCGGGTATATTGTGGCTGGGCGGCCGGCCGTGTCCAAGAAAAGTTCCAGAGGAAATTAACACATTCTGTGCATGGCAGACATCGTGTTTGGGAGAAATTATTACCCGTGTCGTCATGATACCGAAAAATACAAGTAATTTGGAAAAATCGACAACGCCGTTTCATTGGCGGGAAGGATATAATACTCGACCTGGTGGAACGTTTAAAAGGCACATACTGTGTTTGAAAAATGTCTACGGCCATATCACGTTGAAAACACCGGTTCTCGTCCGATCACCGAAGTTAATCACGTTGAAAACACCGGTTCTCGTCCGATCACCGAAGTTAAGCAACGTCGAGCCCGGTTAGTACTTGGATGGGTGACCGCCAAATGAAAACACCGGTTCTCGTCCGATCACCGAAGTTAAGCAACGTCGAGCCCGGTTAGTACTTGGATGGGTGACCGCCTGGGAATACCGGGTGCTGTAGACTTTTTAATCGTCGGCTTTTTTTTTTTTTTTTTTTTTTTGGCTTTTTTTTTTTTTTTTTGGTATTATTCTGATATTCAGTAGAACGCTATATTGGACTTGTTTTTGTATCACAAATTCAACCTTTCATGACAAAAAGGGTGCTCACTGACGTGTTGGTCTTTGTAATGTCCCCCGGACTAACGTGTATATTCTACACATTCGGATATGTAACAACGTTGGCCAAGATGAGACTGCGCGGGTGAGCAGACTGATTTGTGGTCACACTGGTCGCTGTTACATGCACCGAATGTTCCACTGTGTTATCCGGTGTGACATAATCAGGGGCGTAGCTAGCCAATTTGAATCTGCAGGCCCGGTTGACGACTTCGAGCACCGTTGGTGCGAGTATGCTAGTGGGGTGTGGGGGCATGCCCCCCCCCCCCCCCCCCACCCCCCCCCCCCCCCCAGAAAAAAAATCGAAACTAGAAGGTAAATGATGCACTCTGGCACATTTATTTTTTCCATTTTCTCGAAGATTCTGCAGGCCCGGGCCTGCAGTGCCTTAATGCAGCTACGCGCCTGATAATGACTATGACCTACATACATTGCAAATGCAATCGGGGCATTTCTTTCACAATTACGAGAGCCACGTGTAGTATATGTACGGCAACCACTGGGTTATATGCTGGCCCTCGGATCAGTTATCTCTCTTGGCAATGAATGCTATATTTATATTTGGCGGCCATCTTGAACTTATGCTATTGACACCATTGTCTAATTGCACATCAACGTTACATTTAAAAGAAACATTGTGTCAATAAACCCAACACTGGTATACTACTTTGCTTCAATATGGCACTTATAGTAAATTAAATACATTTGGTGGCCATATTGAATGTTTCGCATGACACCATTGCATCATCGCATTACGAACTCACACACAGATGTGCAGTCTGATCCTTGTGTGGTCGCAAATATCATAAATTGTGATTTCACAAGACACATCCAGAACTATTTTGTTAATGTGGTAATTAAGAGAATTATTTGTGTTGCAATGTGTGGTGGATGTGTCCATTCTTTCGGGTAAATCCACTAGGCTAATTGTGTAAACACATTTATAAGCCTACTGTATATTCTTACACGTAATTCTTGTTATACTGTACAGTACAGTAGTAAAACACATCCACAATGTGCATGCTGGAAAGCCGCCAGGTTGACTTCAGGATTGCAATTGTGCGTCCAGCCTACCCGGGCCTCTAATAAAATGTACCCAGAGGCAAAGGAGGAGTGGGTGTGTCTGGACAGGTGCCCGGATGTAAGAAGGCGTGTCCCAGGCCTGGCCAAGATGGCGGATGTTGAGGCTGGGGAGGCTGCTCTAACAGAGAACGGTGAAATAGGACCAGGAACAATGTCGAGCAACAACAGCCATGGTAAGATCAGTGGCAGAATATTGTTTTATACGCTTACGACCATGCTAGAATGTCGTATCGCTGAAATCGAAAGTAGGGGAGACTAATCTATTAACGAATGTAAACATCCTACAGTAACACAAGTGGGTGGGGGTACTGTGCTCTGATTATGTTCCATTTACAATGGTGTCGGCTAATTATTCGCACCTAAGGCTTTCCAAACAAATTTAAAGTTCATTAACGTCCGCATATTGAGTAAAAATTTCCTGACTTTAATGCAGTTCAAAGACGCATGTGCAGGTAAAATGTCGCAACGTTCTGACGTCGGATAGTGACGTAAATTGTATGATGTATGACATCACATGCGTGTTTGCAACGTCACGTTTTTTTTCTGCTAATGCTGCGCATCTGGTAGTGTAAACAAAAGGGTGAACAGCATACTGGATCAGCATAGCAAAATTGGTATTAAACTTGAATCACAACTATCCAGCGACATCATGACAGGTTAGTTTCTTAGTTGAACAGTTAATTTACTAAATAAGACAGCTTTTTCATCAGCAGGGTGAAAGGATTTTACACATTTTGACTATGTTCGGAATAACTGTTTACCAAACTATCGGAATGTGATCAAATTGTGCCACAGTGTAGCAATTAATCAGCTTGTTTATTCCAAAATTCACATATTTTATTATGACGTACGCAAGGCTAAATTTGACGTGAATTGCACATTAGCCGATGCGCAGAATTAGCCAAAATGACAGTACATACAATAGTAGTAAGTATACAGGGGTCATACCAGTTATCCGGACAATCAGTTTATCGGACAAATGAAAATACCTGTTAATTAAGCGCATTCGTTTGATCAGAATTTGCAACAAATACATCTAAGTCACGCAAGTGCTTGCTGTTTCCATGCCAGTGTGAATAATACAGTCGCGACACCGCGGTTCGTGTACATAAGGATTTGATCGTGTTGGCCTTGAATAATATAACATATAACAACATAATTATTTAACCAAAACATAACAGAACCTACCTTAGTAAGCCTGTGAATCTTGTTTTATTGAAATATTCACTGTCCAACGTGCAGTTGCCATTTTTCATAAACAACTTCACAACGAGGCTGGAATCAGACTGGCACACAGGTTCGTGGATCGCAAATTAGCAGGGATAACTTCGCCGCTGAGTTCACTGACTGTCGTTCAGCGGTCTTTTTATGCGCAGTAAACTCTAATTATCAAGTTCAAAATAATCTGTAACTGTAATGCACTAAATGTAATAAATGTAACGTATTTACACTGCTTTTTTAGCTCACCTGAGCGAAGCTCATGTGAGCTATTGTTACCGCAATGTGTCCGTCTTCATCCGTGAACATTTTCAAACGTCTTCTCCTCGGTAACCATTGGGCCTATAGTCACCAAACTTCATTGTCATGGTCCTTAGGTAGGGGATAACAAAATTGTTAAAATGACGTCATTACGTAATCCAAATATGGTCATGTCTATATCAAATTGAAGGTATCGATGAGGCGATTGCTCTGGTGCAATATTTGTCGGAATCGGATGATTATGTCATCCATGATGGCCTCCAAAAGGTCCATTTATTCAAAATTTTGAACATCTTTTTCTCAGGAACCACATGGCCGATGCTGGCCAAACTTCATAGTAAGTTAAGATCTTTGGGTGAAGCATTTTCAGATTTGGTAAAATGAGAGTCATCGCTTAATCCAAGTCGACCGCCATCTAAAAATAGCACAATTTTTTTAAAGCACATATGAACTCAATGTCACATTCTCCTCTGGTGTTCATGGAGTCCGGTGAGCGAATTAGGGCCATCATGGCCCTCTTTATCAGTCAAAATTATTCCTCTGACCCCGTCCACGGCAATCCATAACATGGACAGTAGAATGTACTGTGGCGTCTAAGAACTCGTACTGGGCAGCAGTATTTGAGCTGAACCCAGTGCGCACATGACACAAAGTCGCATTTCCCCCATGTGGCAAATTCAGCATACGGCAGCTGGTTTAAAGCATCAGGAAAATTATTGCCACAAACACAGCACAGGTCTTTTGGGTTGTACTCGGATTCGTCCGTATCTGATGCCGAATCTTGTATTACATGTGCATGTGTTTGAACTCCTGATGGGCCTGGTTTGGGACTTTCACTAGTACGCACTGGGTTAACTAGTTTCTTTGGATTGTTCATTGTAGACTTGTCGGTAGTATGTCTAATTGTTGTACCATGTGATTTTAGAGGAGGCTGGAATTTGGATTTTTTGGTTTGTGATTCAGAGAAGTATTGCTGTAACCGGATAGTGACATCTACCTCTGTTATAGCCTTCCCTGCAACTACTTTACTTATTGATGGCGCTCTTTCAGTACAGGCGGGACAAATACGGGTCTCTTCTTTTTGAAGAAGGTATCGGTGGTTATTGGCATGTTGGTCTGTGGCGGAGGTGTTGGCTCAATATGTACAGGGACAGGAGAGTCGCATGTATCTATCAGCTGAACAGGCATTACAGAACTGTCCTCTCCCACCACAGGCTGTTGAGCTATATGTTCTGTCTGTTCATCTGTTTCTGTCACAACATCTGTGGTACCGTGTTCATTTTGAAATTGCTGTCGAAGTTGGTTTGTCTCGAAGACAGTGACATCTATTTCTGAAGGATTAAAGGGGTAAATCCCAGATTTCCTAAACGCTGCCTGTAAATTTGCTTGTGATAGCCCCTTTGTATATGCCTTGCAGGCGACAGAACATACGTTGTACCTTCCAATGACGCTACCTGTATTGCGTTGATGTTTCATGCATTCGTCGCTATATATTTTCGAAAATGCCCCAAAGCAGCCGACGTCCATTGGTTGGAGAATGTGCGACGTATGTGGAGGGAGAACGATTATAATGATCTTGTTATCTTTAGCCCAGTCTACCAGGAACGGTGATATGTGTGACCTATGCCCGTCATAACAAAGTAATATAATTATGATCATCCGGGCCAGATTTCGCATATTTGACGAAATGGTTTTGTAGGTAATCCAGGAACACACCAGAATTAGACCAGCCGGATTTCGATACCGTTCCCTGTGCACCAGTGCTTGCTCCCTCCAATAGTTCCTCCCTCATCCTGGCCCCTGCAAATACAAAATATGGTGGTATCTGGTACCCAAGAGCATTTCCGCAGGCGAGAATTGTCGTAGTTGACGACCTCTCAGATGTCACTACGGATGGAACGTGGTCAGCGGACGAAACAACATGTTTGGGTCTGAAATTCTGTTGAACGCCTTTCTCGTCTACGTTATAGATTAGCTGTGGCTTGTCCTTTAACCCGTACTTGTCCAATATTCTCCCCAGCTCCTCAAAATACCTGGTAATGCTATCTGTAGAGCAAGCTTTGAACGGAAGTTCAGACAGCGTTTTGGGCCTCTGAACCTTTAATTCTGGCCAACGACTCAGAAAGCCATAAAACCACCTGTGGGTCAACGGTGTGTCCCTGTCCCGCTTTCCCAGAAGTACGGCATATTCAGAGGCTAAATTTATGACATCTGAACGGGTGTAGCCATACCCAACGGTCGCGATTTCCCTGATATGTCTGGTCAGCCTCGCCTCTTCTTCTTGATCAAATAATGGTATTCCGCCGTAGGTGACGTTATCTACACATATTCTGCCATTGACTCGATCTCTCAGAGTTTGCTCTGGGACCCCATATAATTTGGCGCATTTGTGGACTGGCATTTTTCTTTTCAATGACGTCCAATGTAGCATTGGTCAGCTGTGTTGGGGAATAGACCCTCCTTCGTCTTTTTGCAGGAGTTGGTGAAACCTGAAATGACAGAGACGATAGTTACATCACTGACATTTCAGGTTTTTTTAGCTGTGTGATATGACACATATCGGGGGAGGCGGGTGGGGGGGGGTGGTCACATTAATTTAATTAATATTATATTATAAATATATTGAAAATATATTACTATTCATAATACTAATAATACTAATAAGTATCATGTTTTGAATTTTATTAAATAATTAATAAAAACAATCATTTCATAAACACATTATTTTTTTATTCATAGAACATGATTTTGGTGAATTAACATGCTAACCATGCTGCTACAATTAACAAAGGAAGTACCATTTGGCTAGTTTTACATAAGATCCCACTACAGTTGCCTGTGGCAATATTGGGTAATTTGACAGCAACCAGTCTACTGCCAAAGTGTCACAGCAATGATCGGCAAATTTTGACACAACAGGATGCACCGAATTGCGTTGGAATGGTATGTTTGTGAATGGGGAAAAAAGTCTTTAGCTGAAATTCAATATTGTATAGGTATTTCAAACATTTCACAATAATACTTACATGCCCACGTGCAACACGAAACATTTTGCAGTGATGAAATGTAAACTTCTTCTGCTACAAACTTCCGGGTTGTGGCGCGTGAAGCGGCGCGTGTTTATTTACGTAATGAATATTAATGAGTCCACGATACTGCGGTGTCCACGATACGAGGTGCTCTGACTGTATATTGCCATGGTAAACATTTTAGTAAGATTTGCTGAAAATATTCCTCAACTGTCCACAAGTTGTTTACAACGTCAAAAGTCTTGCGGGGTCTTGCAATCGAGCGCGCCCATTATGAGTTGTTCTATGAATACAATAAATTCTATAAATTCGTTGTTTTCCAAGAAGCGAATGGTGATTGTTTTTCTGCAGAACTACACAACGCTGTTTACAGGCGATACAATTATGATTTCATGTTTAGAATACAAGTTATAAGACTAGTATATGTTTGTCCGGATAACTGATTGTCGATGTTAATTTTGGGGCAATCTTGCGAGGGATGATCTGACCTAATTTTAACTGACAAAGATGGCACATTTTGCTAAATAGTTTACATGTGTTGAGAACTTGAGAAAGCAAGAACCGGCGATTGTTCTGTGAAAAGTTTATGCCCGTAGCTGCTACATTTGTATTTTAAGAAAAATATTGTAAAAAAAAAACTTCCATTTTTGTCCGATAATCTGGAGGATCCCTGTAGGGATAATTAGCATGGCAATAGTTTTATTATGATCCTGAATGTTTTGACTTATTCTTATCTATCAGATTTGTGTATTGAAACAAGGTTGTATTTAAAATTATGTGGACACACAGGAGGACGGCAGCACGATTTACCCAAATCTGCATTAAAAACAACTTTTATGATTGTATTATATACTATTTCTACCATATATCATCGTTAGTATATCATATGATATGAATATTTTAGTAGAAAAAAAGAATAAAGCACATATTTCCGCTGTATAGTGATTGATATAGTATTTTTATAAAGGGAGACTACCGTGATCGAGCCTCATTAATTATGTCTCAGTTGTCTAACTTTCAAGGTATCATTGCTTATCCACTTTGACTCAAGAAATCGGTTTTATGTGTTTGCCGTCAAATTATTCTGTTCGCCATTCCATCAACGCCCTTCATGCTTCTAACATTCAATATAATATATAATCTGGCTACAGGAGTGTACTATTGCATCTGGATCTACACTGGTCACACATCCCATTTCTCCAGCCACAGCCTCAAATATTCATGTTGAATAACCGAATAATGCAGTGCGTTAATTGTCTGATACAGAAATCGATGGAACATTAAAGTTACATTTACATGCCCACTCAGTAGGCAGAAAATGTTCTTTATAGGAATTAAATAAGTGTATAATTGTGTCACTATTCCACCAGTTCTAAAAATTACAAGTGCCCGCTATACAGATATAATAATTTAGTAACATTTATTTTACTGATAGTGACGCGCGGTGGCAGGGATTCCGCTGGGGAAAATAAAAAAATCGCCACTTCAAAAAATTGGCGATAAAAAATTACAATTTTCGATTCTTTTTATATTTTTTTTTATATTTTTTTTCGCAAATTGTAATTTTTTATTGCCAATTGCGAAAGTGGCGATCGCCAGCGGAATCCCTGGGTGGTATCAGGCTATTTTCATATGCAAATGAGGCATGATATTTTTTAATTATTTATACAAATTAAATGCGTCACCTAAAAAAATATTATCTTCGACAGATTATAAAGTATGATCATTGCACATCAACAAATAAATACAGAGAATAAATAGTGTGGAAATTATGTCTGATATCAAATATATAATAATGCCAATCAATACGTGGGGGAATGGTGAATGAATGTTTATTTTGCCAGGAAATGTCTCAGATGATGTCTCTGATATAAAGAGCATTTTGTGCCTACTGAGTGGGCATGTACCTTTAAAGGTACATACCCACTCAGTAGGCACAACATGTTCTTTATAGGAATTAAATAAGTGTATAAGTGTGTCACTATTCCACCAGTTCTAAAAATTACCAGTGCCCGCTATACAGATATAATCATTTAGTAATGTTTATTTTACTGATAGTGACTCGCGGTGGTATCAAGCTATTTTCATATGCAAATGAGGCATGATATTTTTATGCCACCGGGTTTCGAAGAAACGGGTGGCATATAGTGTTTGAACCGTCCGTCTGTCCGTCCCGTCCGTCTGTCTGTCTGTCTGTCCGTCCATCACACTTTTCAGTTAACCAATTTGTCACAGTTTCTCAAATATGCTGCAGGTGGCATCCGCGTTCGACAGACGTATTTCTTGTTTAATTATTTATACTAATTAAATGCGTCACCTGAAAAAATAATATTTTCGACTGATTATAAAGTATGATCATTGTACATCAAAAAATAAATACAGAGAATAAATAATATTGTCCGTTAACATGGTAAGGAAACAGGGTTATCGCCCCTGATGTCAATGTTGTAATTTACGTCTGATATAAAATGTATACTAATGCCAATCAATACGTGGGGTAATGGTGAATGAATGTTTATTTTGCCAGAAAATGTCTCGGATGATGTCTCAGATTTTGTGTCTACTGCGTGGGTATGTAACTTTAATATAATTTTTTTTAACACACTGTCGTCAAGGATGTCAGCATTAGAGAGGTTCTGCTGATTTTTTATTTAAATAGAAAAATCATCCTTCCAGCCATTTTAAAGTGGATTATCTTCCTTGGCTTAGTATAAGGAAATTATGTAATCTCCCTTTGTTTCATATACAAATATTTCCAGTTTGCATCAAAACATTAAAATGGGCCCTGGTATGAGCAAATTAATGGCAGATAAATTATATACAGTACACAATTTTTTTGCGTGCGCGACCCACCCATCCCCGCGATTCTTCCTCAGTGCGGACATGTCACTGTGATTTGCGGCGACAATCACCGCGATCGTTGAATATGGTTACCCAACTGAAACCAGCGAGGCCCTAAGGGTGATTCCCGGTGATTGGCGACATTTTCGTACACAGTATTACATGTTATTTTTCAAGTCACCTTTGGTATCGTATAAGTATAAAATACTTACAGCTACAGGCACCGCAAAACCCGCTTATTTTTTGTTATTGCCACAACCGATTTAACTTTAGTGCTCAATATTAACCCAATCTCTCACAAAACTTTCCGTGGCCATTTGCAGCGGCATAACGAAAAAACTCCGCAAAGTTTGCGCGGCGATTTCACTCTATGGTATTCTGCGGCGTTTTACGACAGAATGACTCAGCAAAATGTGACGAATCACTGTGTTACTACTTTGTACGTGGTTTGATTGAATGGGTTTGTTTATTCGCCGAGAAGGAACGTAAATTTTACACCATAAAGATTCGTTCTTTCCCGTTCAAACCATGAAAATACGGACTACGGATTGATACGATCATCCGACGGATTTCGAAAAACAAGTAAAATATCTGCTTTTCGGTCCGAAATTTCTGGTGGCAAAATTTGTGTCGCGAAATGAAAAAATCAAATCGTTAAAGGACAAAAAAATTTTTTAAGGGGCACCGGAATATACATTCAGGAGGACTTGACTCTCAATTAAAGGCAAAAGTGTTGGAAGGAAGCACGCGATAGTAGAGAGACAGAATCTGCTTGGAGTAGGGATGGGCATATATACATTAAACTTCGGGTGAATGGTAGAATAGAGCAGATAAAACCTGCTGATTATGAAGACTGGCTGCCGCGATAAACCATAATGCATCACTGTCTTATGACTGCAAACTAAACATGACAGTAGCTTTTTTGTGTGCTATACTTTTGAATTTTGCATACACAACATATGAAACAGTAACTTAAATTTTCAGTACCATTGAAGCTACATGTTTTGTTTCCATGATTTTCAAGATCTGACTAACATGTATATATTAAAACGAAAATAATATACATGTATACTAGTAGAGGTGCAACGATACGGTCAAACCCGTATTGCGATATATTGAGATACAACAAACCCATATTGCAATACGTATTGCGATATTATACCATGTATGAACAAATAATAATATAAAAAAACAGGAGATAAAGAACAGTCTTTATTGTTTATTATTGTCATTAGAACACATCAAAACACTGTGCGGGTCAGGACTTTGCCTAGAAACTGTAATGATTATTTAAGGTTTTTCTTAAGCATGTCAACCGTTTCTGGGAATAGTGCTGCCCTCTGTGCGGTCACAATGTCACCAGCTGTGCTAAACACTCGTTCCGACGGCACTGAGGTAGCAGGAACGCACAGCCGTTTCCTAGCGAGCTGTGCCAGTTGATCTAGAGGGAACTACCACTGGTGCTCCTTCCACCACTGTAACGGGTCAACCTCGATGTGGGAAACATACAAAAATATTAGGGTCTGCCTAATTTTCTGCTCGTCCAGAATGGATTTCAACTCGTAACGATTTGAAATTCAATCTGGACGAGAGGAAAATTAAAAATTTGTCGAGGCCTGATACATTATGAACCCGCGTTCCCCTAAACCCATGCAAAGGCCTCAATAATGCCGCCGCTCATGTTTAGTAAATAGCATGCGAACTTCAATCATCAAAGACGCCGATTTTGTTTACAGCTCCGAGGCGCGTGCATTTCAATGACAGTCAATTCTGTCTGCAAAATTAGCCGGTTGCCCGATGCCCGAGACGTGTCGAAATCGCGACGGATGTGTAAAGTTTCTAATCTCACATGCCCAACGGGCACCTGTTTTAAAACGCATAAACGTAATAAAACTTGACAGTAGAAATGTTTTTCTAAATTCTTTAAAATTACGAATTGTTTACACCGGAATTGAAAGTCGTCTAGAAGCGGACAGGTGTAAATTCGCGTTTTCGCTTACTGACATCTCGGCCCTATGACGAGTCGGCCGATTGATACCTTGTGTGCGGGTCAAAATGTACCCGATCCGTCCTTGTGCCCCGCGGTGTGAAATTTACACGTATTAATACTTGACAAGCGCGGTGTGTTTGAAGTCTTAGTCTTGTCACTGTAGACGAATCAGCATCGTGTAAACACAGTTTGCCAACTAATGATGGAGTTTTATGACTTACACGGAATTGCATTTTGCCTATTGGAATACACGACACGGAATAAAACGTTTTTCGTGAAGACTGATGACAGATGACATAATAATTACGCCCCGCCAACAGTTATCGCTAGACAAGGAAACTGGCCGTAGCAGTGACAGATTGACAGGTCATATGTTTAAGCTCCGCCTGTTGCGTCCAGCGGGAGATGTTTTGATTATCAGTGTATAGTAAGTTAGTAACAGTACGGTGTTAAATTTGTGTTTACAAACTTTACACACGGAATTTGCTGTAAAACTTCCAGATGTGTTGGACGTCCGAGATTACTCACTACATGCATTAGTCATCTAATTGTGGCGTGTTTATTCAAAATATTTACTTCTATCATATTAAAAATTATGTTTTTAATGATTTTGAATAATTTACAAGATGGCGGCCGAGAATATGGCGTAAATATCGCGATTACCGAAAACCGTACCGCGATACGTATCGTCAGGTTGACATATCGCAATATACCGGTATACCGGTATATCGTTGCACCACTATATACTAGTATACAGATGTTGTCATCGATGACTGTGTAGAGTGATATGATGAAAATGGCCAATGCTATTTCATAAACAGTAAGTCGCATATCCTCAAATATTTGTCACTGCATAATACAAAGGCAGTCACGACACGCATGGACGTAATCATTATTATCCAGTGAACGGTAATTACAGTGGGACCGGACATGCGAAAATGAGCCCACAAGCGCGATTGCTAGTAGCGGCGCGTCATCGCATGTACTATCACACTGTACACGAAAACCACACACAACAGGTATATATTGATATATTTAAATATTGCCTCAGGTGACAGACTGGTCACAAACACCACAGGTCAGGTTTATCCATTATCCCGTTTTTTTCTGTACTGGTCACAGTCGCAGTAAACATTGGTGTCCATACGCAACATAATGTTTCTCCCAATCGAACAGTCTGGACTGCAGCTTATACCCTTGATGCTACCGAGTATATATGTGTGTGTATATGTGTATATATATGTGTGTATATGTGTGTATGTATATGTGTATATGTATATATATATATGTATTTTTATGTCTTCAAACTAACCTGAATGGTTGCAAACTGATAGGTTGCTATGAAATCGTCCTAATAATAAAAATCTGCCTACTCTAATCACTCAAATAACCCACCATAGACCATTCCGCTCTACCCACAGCCAATTGGCTAGTCCGCTATTTAAACTCCTCCTATTATTTTTAGGACGCTATCAAGAGTGCAGGTATATTTGTCTCTCTCTTTATTTCGTGCTTATTTTGAATTTCTGCCGTGTATTGTGCCGTATTTGTCATTATATTTCGTTCAATACATATTATTATCACTCTTGTGTGTTACGTGATTATTCTCCATTGTTTTTTTTGGGGTTTTTCACGGTGTTTTACTTTGTGTCACATATTTTCGCGTGTACGCGATTCGTACCCTAACGGGTTCGTCCCAAGTGGATTCGCTCCCGTGACACATTTTTTGTAGCGTTTTTGCGTTTCTTCTATCAGGTTTTGTTATACAATACTTGTTAGAATGCCGCAATCACGCGCTGCGTGTGGACACATGACTTCTCCTTGGGATACCCATACGGACAGGTGCTTTGCCTGTTGCGGGTGTTGCAAAGAGAGGCCATGTGATTTGTCCGTCCGTTGGACGGATTCGACGTGGGGCAAGGCTGGGTCTAGAAGGTCCCATACCTCACGTCTGAAGAAGTCTGTGTCCGAGTCTCAGCTCTTGGGAGCAGTGGAACCGTCCGAGGTTTCGGAGGTTGTGTTAAGTGATAGGCCGGTGATCCATACAGGGGATACCGGGCTGCTGGGGCCGGTGCCTGATCTCTATCACCCGGTTCGCAGAGGGCTATACCTATCACAGGGGTGTTTCGGCTGGTTCTTGATACTATATCACCCGGTTTGAAGCTGACCCAGCCTCTCTCAGTAGAGGCGCCCGGTACCGGGCACCGGGCACCGGGCACCGGGCACCGGTTATGTCACCGGGCACCGGGCACCGGGCACCGGGCACCGGTTATGTCACCGGGCACCGGGCACCGGGCATTATGGCACCGGGCACCGGTTAGGCTACCGGGCACCGGTCAAACACCTGGCACCGGGCACCAGACTCTCCTTGGACAGCCTGCTGCTTCCGGTAGGAAGACGTTCTTGTCTTCGGTTGGTCTTCGTTCTACGTGTTCACGTAAGTCGAGGAGTCGATCTCGTCGTAGGTCAGGATTGGGTTAGCTCTTCGATTTCGGGTTCGGAGTTTAGATCTTGTTCTTCCTTTTCCTCGAGGTCATTCTCAGGTTTTGGAACAGGTTCATCTAGATCTCGTTCTCCTGTTCGTCGTAGGAGACGGTTGTATAGGGCTTCTAAGGACCCAAGCAACAGTCGTGCGGGTTAGAGTGCTGAAACACAACCATTTGAAACAAACGTCTACGAGTTCAAAACCAGACACAACAAACATTGTTAAATTAAAAAGTGAATAATTTAGAGCATGTAGTACTAGCTTCGGCAGTACATATACTATTTGGAACGATACAGTACAGTACTGTTGAATCAGATTCCACGTATGTGGTAGATGACTGCCAGTCTAGGGTTGCTGCGGCAGGTGCTTATCACATTCACCCGGTCACAACGTACCCTAACTCTCGCAGGAGAGGTGCCGGTATTGTGTTACGGGCACCGGGCACCGGGGCACCGGGCAGGCACCGGGCGGGTACCGGCACCGGGTAGCAACTATTTCTGACCGGGGTGTTCGTGGGTTCGTATCCTGTGAGTGAGTGAGTGAGTGAATAGGGTTTAACGTCCGCTTTTCTGACATAGAGGTACAAGCCTCAGGGAGTCTACACGCAGACGGGTCAACGGGGTCGAGTCCCGTATCCACCTGTCCGAGGGGGGTAAATCCCAACTTCAAAACTCAATATTTACAATCAAATATATATTCAGTCCTGAAATTAGAACAACCTGATCTGGTGCCAGGCCCTCGCCACACTAGCATCATTTATATCCCATCCCTAAAAGTAATAGGATTAGCGCTAATCTTACTTTTATATATGGGGCATAGCCTGACTCAACTCTCACATACAAGAAAGCCAAAAATGTACATGAGGGCCAAATCCGGTATAGTGGGTTCCGGAAAGTATGAACCCAATCGTTAAGCCAGTTTAGTCGCCTTTTACGACAAGCAATGGCTACTGCAGCACTATTCTCAGGATCAGTTGATCCTGCCCCGGTGCCTGCACGGGGCTCGTATCCTGTGTACATATTGTGTTTTTGTATCCGGCTCCTCGAGATCTAGCTCTTCCGTTCTCGGAGGAGACGGTCGAGGTGGTATTGGACGCCGTGGTGCTTTGGCTCCGTACTTGTCTGGCCTGCTCTTTATTCGAGTGTATATGAGTTCGAATTCCCAGTCTATATTCAGGACTCGACACGCGATAGAGTTATGATGGTTCAGTTGGCTAAGATTCTGGAGTTCCTGTCTAAGTCCTAGTACTTAGTGGGTTTGTCGGCTCTTTCACAGCTGGTGGTTTTGCCAGTGGAGCCTCCCATAGGGGTACTTCCTCGGATGGCTGTTGTGAGGCTGATTCGGTGGTGGTGGAATTGCCGGAGTTGTCGTGGTTTCATTGCTCTCCTACAGTAGGGCTTCTTGTTACGTACATTGGGGAGCTTTAGGTAGGATTTGGCCACTGCGGGGTTCCTAGTGCTCAAACTTTGATCGCCTCACTGGGTCTAAGTTCTACATGCCCCTCTATGCGGTATGGTTTTTGAGATCTCCGTTTCTGGACAAGGACGCCGCAGCGTTTGGGATATCTTCGGCTCCTGGTCCTGGGTTCGCGTTTGCGAAGGCATGGGTGTAGGCTGTTAAGTCGATTGTGGCTATGCCAACTTTCGATTTATGTTTGAATCAGTATGATTCATCGTCTCTGGACGCAGTGCTTCAGTCGGCGATTTGTGCCGCTAAGCCTCTTGTCAACATGTCTTTGGAGTTTTCTATGGACATGCTCTTGTCCAGGTGAGACGCAGTGATAGCCGGCTAGTTTTTTCTTGAACGGCCATAGTTTTGCTTCGTTCGCCTCTTTTGACCTTTGTTTATTGTGCGATCGATAACGGCCAAAGGGCAGCTACGGTACCGATGGTCCCTCCTGCTGCTCCTTCTTGTCTACCTCCTGTGGGGTCGTTTCCCCTGACGGGGGTATTTTCAAGGGTTTAGTAGAGTCTCTCTCTTGAAGTATAGTGCTATAGAGGAAGTTCGGGACGTGGTCGGAGCGCCATTTGCCCGGTAGACTGGGTTGTTTCCATAGATCTGCGGGTCTCGTACTTCCACGTGCCCTTCCGCAGATGCTCTCGGAAGTTTA
This sequence comes from Conchocele bisecta, assembly GCA_029237695.1. NCBI lineage: Eukaryota > Metazoa > Mollusca > Bivalvia > Lucinida > Thyasiridae > Conchocele > Conchocele bisecta. Next base: position 43,529 of record JAQRGA010000105.1, read on the forward strand.
AGTTGTTTCCGAGTTTTTTGTCTTTTAGATCTAGAGTAGTCGTAGTTGGTTCCCACACAGGATTTTTCTTAGGTGGGAATGAGCTTATTGACCGATCTATCAGTCATCATAGTACCTTTGGACAGGGTGCGTGGCATCTTGTTTTAGTTTCCGGGTACTGGTCAGAGGTTCTCTGTCAGCTAGGAAATTTAAATTTCATGCACTCCTGGAATTTCGGGGTGCAGAATAGGGGAAGGTTATGTTTGCGACCTCCAGTATTACTTACTAGGGCTATGGAGGCCGCACCCCGATCCTTTGGATCGGTCTCTGCCTAGGATCACCATCTTCCTACGTTGTATCAGATGGTGGGCAGTGGAGGTCTGGTTCCTACAGGGATTTCCCATAGTGTTACCTCCTCCTACTCGCTTCTGTCCACAGACGCGTCGTGAGAAGGCTGGGGGGCTCATTGGAGCCCCTACATTGGTGTGTTGGTGGTCAGTGCAGGAAACTCAGGGACACATCAACATGTTTTAGCTTTTGGCAGTGTTCCGGGGTTGACAGCGGCGGATTCTGTTCTGCACGGACAGGTGGTTATGGTTTCTGCGGTCATCTCCGGTTCTGACGGAATGGCTTCTGCATCCGTTGGTGTCCAGTGCTATCTTGTCCGGATGGGGGTATCCATTTGTGGTTTTGTTGCGGCAAGGCTCAAACGTCGGTTTTATTTTTTCCACTGTTTGCGCCCACGTACCGATTCGGACTTTTCAATTTACTCGTTCCAGTATAACTTCGGACCCATGTACTGCATGTTGGACATTGCTAAGGAAGTGATTTGAGATACCAACTGTTCGTGTTTATAAGATTGCATGTAATTCACTCAATTGTAATTATTATAAACAAAAAGCGTCCGTTAATGATTATGGCATTTACGGATCGATTCATGTCAGGCATATAATTGGCGATTAACAAGAGTATTTTTGTGATTTCACGTCACACTGTCGTTAATTGGTTGACCACGGCTTACGTGGTCGGCTTTGACGGTATTCCGCGATTGTAACACGGTTACAGGCGGCATGTTTTGATCACTTTGTATGTGTGAAAAACTTACCTGTGCCAATTAAGTTTGACCAGACTTTACGACGCCCGCTGTTCAAATTAGCATATCGACATTACAGTATAATGTGTATTAATTATACCATCGGGACTTGTTTTCCACTTCGATATAAACGAAATGTCGACATTTCCGATATCGATATATCAGGTATGTAATGTATGAGTTATATAGCAGTTCGGCCGGGACCACTAGCGTATATCGACATAAGCAGGTATATCGATGTAAGCAATGTCGACATAACGCGTATCGACTGTATATACAACATGCTGTTGTCACTCCATCATTTCTGAAGCAATTGGGTATTTCAAAATGTTAATTGTGTTAAATAGAAGCACACTACTGTTTACACATTAGCAGTTTCTCCTATGACCGAGATTTCTCCCTCAGATACTTTATCCCTTCTCGCATGATCTGGAATCAGTTGTGGTTCGGGCCTCCCTCCGTCACGCCTGTCAGCGACAGTGGTTCACACTTTCTGTCCAGTCCGTGCGATGAAGCATTAGGTTCGGAAGAATTAGGACATCCGGTCCGACCGAAATAAAGTTTTTTTTTTTATTACCAATTTTAAGCCAACGGGAGGTATCGCAATCCTTTGTCATTCCGTTGGATAGATAGGGCCATTACTTGAGTTTATTCTACAGTAAGTGGTTCTGCAGCTGAGTTGTTTAGGCCCTAAATGCACGAGGTGCATGTAGTCTCAACTTCTTTCTATGATCGCTCTCTGCACTGGCAGGAGATGCGTAACTGCCAACTGTTACGATTTTTCCGTATTTATTCCGGGAAATACGTTAGATAGACGGTAGTAACGGATTACTATTAAAAGTACGATTTTTGATCGGCGCGGGTATATCTGGATATTATTATTTCGTTTAAATACAATTCTGCCAATAATCCTATTGTTTTATTTACCCGTTATCATTCTCGTCTAGGCGATTACCATTTGATATTCCAGCGCTCAGAGATATTGATTTATTCATCACGTAATTCGTATAATGTCTGATCTAAGCGTGCAGCCAACTTATTTGGGGATTGTTTTATCGGAAGAAGTTAGGACAAAACTTCTGTTCATCTATGATTACAGCGAGACATGGCCCAATTTGGTCCTGTCACAGCGCGGTGAGGTTTTTGCGTCTTGCGATCAGTGTTATTGTAGTTATTCGGGTGCTCATGGTAGCCGTAAACTTGGGCCAAGGCTATATTTAACCTTATTTATGCATATAAGTGAGTACTGATTTGTGTTCCGGAATACATATGTGGTGTTCCGGAAAGTAACCCCTTTTCTCTCCATGTTCCTCATGTGACCGACATGGGGTTGGCATCTCAGGGAGATGTTTAAGAACTGGGTCCGTTAATAGCAGCGGGTGCAGTTGTGGGTTTATCAGCCGGTAGCATCAAGTTTATGAGGCTGTTTGGATCTACCTGTTCGCGATAGTCTGCGATTTTTTTCTGATTACCCGATTATTCGGTTTTTGTCTTTACAGTCCCAGTGGAATCCTGGGGGTTGGTAAGTGTGACTCTCCGCTCGATGAACTTCACTTGCTTTTGTTGATGAACGGGGATCTGTGGTGATCTATGGTTCTTACGGTTCATCACGCTGGCCCAGGAGGCATTGTTTTGTACATGTTTCAATTAGGGCGAGGCTACCTTTCTAGTTTGTAGCAGTGTTGTTGCAAAAGGATAGTGTTTCACTTTGGGTTAATGATTCTATTCTCTTTGTCTACTATACATGGGTTTATAGGTATACAGTGGTCGACACTCGCAGTGTCCCGAGATCCCGAGGATCCCTGTTTTGTAGGAGGAATCACTGCATTTTCAAGAAAATCCCATTCAACATTATGTAACAATAGGGATGTCCATGCTGCGGAATCCCTGGGCCAAAAGTTAGTGTCAAACCCTGGTATAGGTTTTGATCTGGCTTTAGGGCCAGTTTAACTCCTCAGCACTTGCTTGTTAGGATGACCTTAGTGCTTAGGGCGTTTACTGTGTTCTCGATATGTACGAGTCATGTGTCGTCATGAGACTATGTATAGACTTTGAGTTTATCTCAGTTGAGTTATTGCGTGTGAAGTGCCGGGCGACTACATTCGCCAGGGCTTCGTCTGGTAGCAGCAGCTATACCTTGAGTATTCTCCGCGTTTTAACCAAGTATAGCAGGTTGGAGTCTACGAGTCAGTCTACGAGACTAGCGTGGTGGTGCTTGCCTTTATCCACCTCTCTTCTACTTTCGTAGAAAAGGGGGGGGGGCCCGCTTTGGGCTCCCCTATGATTCTAGGGTGAGACCATGTTATTACTATATAGGTAACACCCAAGTTTGTACCTAGACCAAATATTTTTGTCTGTTTGAGGGTTTTTAATCTGCCTTACCATTCCGGTCGAGTATGAGTAGTGAGAATACCTCCCACACCATCACTACGAATTCTTGCAACCATTCAGGTTAGTTTGAAGACATAAAAATGGAAAATTATTTCTAATTTTAGTTTTTATTATTCATACTCACCTGAATGGTAAGGTAGACCCTCCTCCCGTCCCCGCTTGATGGTTTTATCTTTCTCCCTACTTAGTATACTTCAGGCTATTTTTATCTAGCAGTGTCATTTCCATATGGAAATGATTTACTTTTGAAGCTGTATACCTAACAATAATAGGAGGAGTTTAAATAGCGGACTAGCCAATTGGCTGTGGGTAGAGCGGAATGGTCTATGGTGGGTTATTTGAGTGATTAGAGTAGGCAGATTTTTATTATTAGGACGATTTCATAGCAACCTATCAGTTTGCAACCATTCAGGTGAGTATGAATAATAAAAACTAAAATTAGAAATAATTTTCCATATTATACGCAAATTATCTTGAAACTAGCTTACTAGTATATTTCTTTTTAAGTAGAAAATTATTATGGACCTTCTGTCTGTGGCGACCACCATGAATTGTCTCCCTTAAACAAACGTGTATCAAGAAAGTTTGTAAGTGCAATAAGCATACGTCAGTATCCCCACTAACATCAATAAATCATCGTCTCTACGAGGGAGCCGGCTTCTGGTGGTGAACACAACAGACGCACGCACACACATCGGATATTTACGTTTGTAGTAGACATGTCAATCAATGATATCGTTGGTTGCATATGGACCCCCGATGAGAAAAGGGACCTTCCGACATATGCGACCAGCATAGCCCCAGATCAGCCTGCTCATACGCGCAGTCTCATCAGGGCCTATGCTGTTCGTAATTTCATCAATAGACTACCAGACAGTATTGACACCAGCAAAACGATTACAACCAGAGTATACTGTGTGAGTGTGCAAAATGAAAAATAATTCCTGTCGGTGCCAATTAGGCCTAAATTAAAATATTGTTTGTTTGATCTTTATCGCCCGCCTCAGTTTTTTCCCGCCGACTCCAAAGTTTTTATTCCAATTTCAAAATAAAATTATTTCTTTTTAATATTTTTTTTTTTTTGCGTTTTGCGGATTCCATTTTCGTCCATTTCGGTTCCTTTTCACTAATTAGAACCATTTACAAAATGCTCTGAATCATAAAATTTATTTTTTAATCTCAAATAAAATAAAATAATTTACCTACCTACCTACCCAAGCCTGAAATGTTGGGTAGCTAAAGATCAAACAAACAATATTTTAATTTAGGCCTATCAAAAAAAAAAGTTTGTTTAGGGGAACGGGCTCAAAATCTGTAGGTAGGTAGGGATTTTTTATTTTTTTTATAAACAGGGTTCCCACGGGTCCTTGAAAACCTTGAAAGTACTTGAATTTTAAAAAAAAATTCAAGGCCTGGAAAGTGCTTGAAAATCTGACAAGGTACTTGAAAGTCCTTAAATTCTGAATTTCTGGATGTTTATTCCCAAAATGGCTATTGGCTGTGCGTTCCGAGACTCCTTGTTGATATTTTTGGGCAACAAATTGTATGTCTATGCCGCGAAAACGCTCGTGCACTCGCTAGTTATGCCCCTCTGTATATGGGGCGAACTGATCCCGGTCGCGAAGCGTCCCGGGTCGAACAGGTGTGTGGGTGAAAACAAACGGGTGATCTCCCTTGCGCTATCTGTGGCTTTATTGATACGCCGTTTGCGATTCGGTATGACTAAAGTGCGCATTGGAGATTTCGCGGCGCATTGGGCGCATTGGAGATTTCACGGCGCGTTGGAGTTTTATATGTTATATATCTTCTAAATAATAGCATAACATTATTTATTTTCTTGTTGTATATAATATAGTGTTACATATCTATAATATATATTTAATTCAAGGCGAATGCGTATGTGTAAATGTGATTTTTTATCAATATTAAAAAAAATGCCTACCGAAAATATAATCTGGCCAGGGTTCAAGCTAGGCCAAAAATTTAGGGAGAAGTGACTTCCCTCTCCTGGCAAAATAGGGAGAAGTGAGGCAAAATTAGGGAGAAGTGATAAAAATCATAATTTCATTGAACATTTCTCTTACGGTTATCGCGTAACTGTAAACTCTATGTTTTCAAAGCATCAAACTGTTCTTGTATATAGACCTTAAATGACCTTAGCTGTTGATATGTCATTAAACCAATATTTAATCAATCATATTTGGAGAAAGGGGTTATTTAGTTCATTTGGTATTACCGGTAGAAATGTGCTCATTTTCAATTGAGTGTACCATAGAACACTGCCTGCACATTATTCGGTACATACACTTCTGTTGGACATAGAGTATATTTCTATTACTATCATGTAAGAAGAATAAACACAATAATAATATGAAACAAAACTTTATTTTAAGGTTTTTTTTTTTCATTTTTCTGCAAGTATCGTAATGTAAAACAATGTATTTGACATAATCAACATGCTAAAAAAAAAGGTTTTTATTATCTCGGGCATCAATTACACGACTTTCAAACAAGGAATTATATTGTTTTCATTGAAGAAACCGCCAATTAATTAATACGGCCCTCGATGTTAAGGCCCGATTCATTATATAAGCGCGATTAATTTAGCATGTAACAGCTCGACACCCTGTGGTATACACCTGTGGTGTACACATCACAGGTCGCATGTCTCCAGTTATCACGTGATCTGCAATCCGCATAAATTTAACAGGTCGTCCAATAGAAAAATCGATACCGCAACCTTCACATCACGTGTTACAGCATGGGCCCAGCTGCGCGATTAGCTTTACATACAACGGAGAACCAGCATTTGTGTAAACAAACTATGATACTGCCCGCAATACAAAGTTTACAAACCCATTTCATTGCATATTTCTGCGAATGTAAAACTATCATCTGTATACAGAACGATCCAAGATATTTATGAGATTATGACGGGATATTGAGGGTAAAACCAGACTGGTCACAGAAGAGCGTTTTTCCAGATTTTCTCGCGTCTTGACACATCTCGATAACTGATCACTGACCGACACGGTACACGGCCAAGCAGCCGGGTGGCATCAATTAAGTGGGATTATACCAGCTGGAATTAGCGAGATATGATCGGTGTATGGGAAATCCGGATTACCGGACACAAATTTGGTTCTAGCTGGGTTTTTGAGAATATATTTTCCGAGATTTTTTTAGGGCGAAGTGGACTTCGCTTTTCTGGACGGACAGGGCGAAGTCCGAGAGATCAAGGCGAGAATATCGCCCACTTCGCCCCCAAACCTGAACCCTGTCTGGCCTCGGCGCATTGGAGATTTCGGGGTGCATTGGAGATTTATATGTTATATATCTTCTAAATAATAGCATAAAATCAAATTTTTTCTTGTTGTATATAATATATTGTTACATATCTAGAAAATATATTTAAGTCAACGCAAATGCGTATGTGTAAAGTTGATTTTGTATCGATATTAGAAAAAATGCCTACCGAAAATATAATCTGGCCTCGGCGCATTAGAGATTTCGGGGCGCATTGGAGATTTATATGTTATATATCTTCTAAATAATAGCATAAAAAAAATCAAATTTTTTTTTTTTTCTTGTTGTATATAATATATTGTTACATATCTAGAAAATATATTTAAGTCAACGCAAATGCGTATGTGTAAAGTTGATTTTGTATCGATATTAGAAAAAATGCCTACCGAAAATATAATGGCCTCGGCGCATTGGAGATTTCGGGGCGCATTGGAGATTTATATGTTATATATCTTCTAAATAGTAGCATAAAATCAATTTTTTTCTTGTTGTATATAATATATTGTTACATATCTAGAATATATATTTAAGTCAACGATCCTGATCAGACTGCGCGGATGCACATGCTGATCTGATATTGCTCGCAAAACACATAAGCCCCATTTCTCCAGTTACATCCACATATATACAATAAGAAAATCATGCTTTCTGGTTTCTATTCTGAAAATATATGACGTTTATAGCTCCAATGATCCCGATATTGATATTACTTAAAAAAAATAAAAATAGCAGTTGGCATACATTGTTGTTTGTGTTGTTTCATACCTCACTCAGTACAATAATAATCAATCTGTGTCGTTCTATATATTATAGTATATTATATTTTCGGGAGGTATTTTTCTAAAATTTATAAAAAAATCAACTTTACACATGCGCATTCACCTTGACTATATATTATAGATATGTAACAATATATTATATATAAGAAGAAAATTGAATTTAATATTTTTATTAAGAAGATATATAACATATGAAACTCCAATGCGCCGTGAAATCTCCAATGCGCCGAGGCCATATTATATTTTCGTTGGGTATTTTTCTAAAATTGATACAAAGTCAACTTCACACATGCGCATTCTACTTGACTTAAATATATATTATAGATATGTAACAATATATTATACATAAGAAGAAAAAATTGAATTTAATATTTTTATTAAGAAGATATATAACATATAAAACTCCAATGCGCCGTGAAATCTCCAATGCGCCGAGGCCATATTATATTTTCGTTAGGTATTTTTCTAAAATTGATACAAATTCAACTTTACACATGCGCATTCTATTTGACTTAAATATATTATAGATATGTAACAATATATTATATAAGAAGAAGAAAAAACTGAATTTAATGTTTTTATTAAGAAGATATATAACATATAAAACTCCAATGCCGCCCCGAAATCTCCAATGCGCCGAGGCCATATTATATTTTCGGCAGGTATTTTCTAAAATTTATAAAAAAATCAACTTTACACACGCGCATTCACCTTGACTTAAATATATATTATAGATATGTAACAATATATTATTTATAAGAAGAAAAAATTGAATTTAATATTTTTATTAAGATACCGTATTTACCCTATGTATTGGGACACCCTTTATATTGGGACACCCCCGTTTTGGGGAGAAATAATTATTTTTTAGGAAACAGTTTTGGGACACATCACAATTTTAAAAAAAAATCAATAATTTCTGCACCTTAAGTATTGGGACATCTCTTTTTTTTTTTTTTTTTTTTAAATACTTTTAAACACAGTCGGGGAATCCGCTGGGGAAAATAAAAAAATCGCCACTCCAATTTTTTTTTTTTTTTCACCGGCTACTGGTCATGCCGACTATTGGCACGTCTCGCTATAAACAGAGGCCGTCGCTGATCAACTAATATAAACACAGTGCTGACGGTAAATCTGAGCTCTGTTGATTAAATAGATTACCAATAAAACCGATACATCGACAATGCCGCCTGTGAATGCCGGAATGTGATTTATTTGCGAAAATTATTTTGATTCACACGGAAATACTCCTGATACATCGCCCCGCCCTCTCATCAATATTCACGAGTATCCAGTATCCGAAAGTATAGTACAGTGCGATCCGGAAGTACACGGAAGTCCGCCGACATACAACCTTCCGTGTTGCTTATCCGAACCGTGCTATATCCGTTCTCGCCCAAGACGCATCATAATGTCAACAAAAAATACATGTACACTGTACACTGTGACTGCGAATGAACGACGTCGCCAATGCTATAATATGCCATAAGTTTTCACTGTTATCTTCGCATGTAATAAATATATTGAATCCAAGAATTGTTAACGTCATGTTTTATTTATTTATTCATCATGTTCATGTAGAATGTAGATCTACGCAGGTCCGTGCAATCCATTATTGTAAACGCGTGTAGAAAAAAGTGTAGTAAACCGTGTAGCCATCATCATTAGATGACGCAATGACTCAATGACCGATATCCTGTTCCATCAGCTGCAACGTCACGTGACAAGCTCGTGCGTTGCAAACTGTGTTTACTCATATGGTGAGCACAGGTGGAAGACTCGGACCTATGACACCAAAATAAATGCCTATTAAAAAAATCCCATTATCCCACCACCTGGTATCGTACTGTACATGACGTTAATAATAGAACGAGATCAAGTGGGTGGGGTAATGGATATTTTTGTAATGGTCATTTTCTTTGCGTCACACGTCCGACTATTCCACCTGTGGGTTTGAGTACGCACAGAGTTTTAACCCTTTCAACACACAGACCTGTATAGACATGTTTTGCCCGACGTGTTATAATTTTGCGCCAGTTCATGAGGTAATCAGGCTTATCACGTGAGATTTTCGACGAAGATGAATCTGATAATAGTGTACCGTACATTTTCTGTAAACGATATCGAATGTTGACGAATATTAAATTAGTAATTATTACGCATTTGCTCTGAAAATTTTATCAACTTTCCGATATATTTATAGAAAAGTCAAATCATTCTCGGCGAAAATCTCGGTTATATAATAAAGTTGATTATCTCATGCACTGGCTCAATTATGATGTAGCGAAACAAGGCCAGCTGTGTACATGGTCCGGGGGCGTGGGCAGTGCTGTAACAATTTAGTTAATCTGGGTCGAGTTAATCTGCGCCACTGATACGCGATCTCCGATTGGTCAGCCTTTTACACCTAATTAATATTCCACCAAAGGTGAGCGCGGACGCATGCCGGAAAAATTCAATCGAGCACATAACAATTAGCACTGCTTTGTTACTGGGACCAATAATTGATGTTATTCCCAGTTTGCTCGGATTAATTTACGAAATGTGCAAACGTGATCAGCTGCACATTCACATCGGTGAGATAAAAGGAGGCTAATGCGTCCATATAAAAAAAAAAAAAAAAAAAAAAAAAATAAAAAAAAAAAAAAAATCGTCCATTTTTATTTTGGGTTCTAATTTGGGAAAAAACATCGCAAATTTAATACGATTTCTGACAATAGTCGTGTTACAAATTTAACACGATTTTGATATACAAATTGGCAAACAATTCGGGAGCCAAGGCACAAACCGTGTACTAACCGAAATTTCGAGGATACAAACTTTCAATATTAATAATTGGGACACCAAAAAAAATAATTAATTTATTTTATATTATGTATTGGGACACGTAGAATTTTATTTATTTTTTACTGTCCCAATACATAGGGTAAATACGGTATATAACATATAAAA